>APFE031015259.1:87897-132791 GCA_000404065.3 Pinus taeda
AGAAGGTTCAATGTGTGAACCAAACATCCAGACCAAATTATATTGGGGTATTTGTCCTCAATAATTGCTCCCGCTGCCCTACAATTAGCAGCATTATCAGTGATGACTTGGATGACATTGTATGGCCCAATACGGTCAATTGTTTCAAGTAATGCTTCTGCAATGTTGATGGCGGTGTTGAACTTGTCTGAGTAATCATGTGCAGTTAGAAAGATTGGACCATTAACAGACACAGCAAGAACACTTATCAATGGCTTGCCTTTACATTTGTCCATCCATCAGATACGATGGACACCCCATGCTCAGTCCAAGCACTTGTCATTCTATTCAAAGAATGTGATATTTTTGCTTTTTCATTATCAAGGCCAACGGTTCTTGCCTTGTCATACCCAGGGCTTTTGTATCCTTTAGGGGCATCATTTATGGCCGAAACCATTTCGTGCCAATAAGGTGAGCGAAGAACGTTGAATGGTATCCCACATGCATAGAGAAACCTGTAAACCTTTGAATCCACATCATTCCTACACCCCTCATCAAGGAAATCTGATATGGTTCTACGCCTTAAAGATGATGACCCTGAGCCCCCATATCCACTGCCTTGGGAGGATGCTGAAGGAGTTCTTTGTGATTGTGAGCTTGGTTCAAAGAAACCCCTTGATTTTTTTGATTTGTATTGGGCTTCCTCCTCCTCCCTTATGTATTTGGCTCTATCCGCTGTTGACTCCGCTGCACAAGTTTTGATTCCTATTTGTTTCTCTCCATCCCATGGCCTTTTCCCGCAGAGGTGTCTTCTAGAACGGGTGTATGAACCTGTGTAATCAGTGTTGCAATGGGGGCAATGAAATTTAGTGGTTCCACCCCCTCTCCCTGTTTCAGCCCTGTGAACATATTTCCACAATGGGGTTTGGTCTTGTTTAGTTTTTTGAGGGTCCTGTTCACCCTCCTCCAGTTCCTCCTCACTGGGGTTTTCACCAATTTGACTTTCTCCAACTTCTTCATCCCCCTCTTCAATTTGCCCCCTCCGTTTCCTACTCTCCAGCACCATAATAACCATAAAAGGGACCAGGAAGAGGAAAATGCCCAGAAATATGGTCAGGTCCATGGTGTTTGATGTTTGTAGGGTTTTCATTCAACAATATGCAAATTAATTTAATTTATTGGGATTAATTAACTTAATTTATTAATTTAATTGAAATTCATAATTTTAATACTCAATAAACTAAATTAAATTCCCTAAATTACTACCTAACTAAATTAAACTAGCTAGATTAGCTAAATTGTTAAGTTACTTACCTTTGCAGGCTTGCTCCTCGCTCTTCAGCAATTGCTCCTTGCTCCAAACTCTTGCTCTTCAAGCTCCTCAACTTCTTCAAACATTCACAATGAAATGTTTTTATGCCCAAAGGGCTTTTAAAACAAAAAAAAAATTATAAAATTTTAGTTTTTTTTCGGGTCCGCGGAATTTTTTTCCGCCGACCCACTCCCGGCCAGCTTAAAATCGCTCCCGGAGCGATTTTTTAAAGCCCGGGATGGGAGCGATCGCTCCCGGGCTTTAAAAAGCGCTCCGGAGCGACGGAGCGGCTGCTCCCTAGGCCGCTCCCGAAATCGGCAGGGAGCGAAATTTTTTTGGAAGGGCGCGCTCCCGAAAATCGCTCCCGTCCGGGAGCGATTTCGGGAGCGTGCTCCCAAGCCGCTCCGGAGCCGCTCCTGCCCAGAGCGCGCTTCGGGAGCGGGTTCGATTTGGGGGGGGGGGCGCTCCCCTGCAACTATGAATTGTACACCATATCCAAGGAGATGATATAGTGATGGACATGGACAAAAGCATGCCCAGAAGTTATGCAGTGTTGGACAGCAAGCAAGTTGATCACCAAGCTCACATGATTGACGTTGAAGGTAAAATAAACAATCAATTCATTGCCATTTTAATTGGTTCTAGAGCTAGCCATAGTTATATTGATCCTATTGAGAAATATTTGAAGAAAACCAAGAATGGTAGGACTTGGTTGGTTTAACTAGCTACAGGGGCTAGGAGAAGGATAATTGAATAGGTAAAGGAATGTCAAATAGACATGAATGTTTCGAGTGCAATTGCACATTCAAACATTATACTTTTAGGTTCATATGATTGCCTAATTGGTCTGAATAGGTTAAACAAGCACTATGTTGTACTACACTGCTAAAATAAGACCTTCACTTTCCTTGATAAATATAGGCAGCAAAGACAAGTGCAAGGGATTCCAAGGCTTGTTTCCAACAGGGAAATATCAGCCATGCAAATGAAGATGAATTTTACAAAAGGGTGCCAAATTTATGCATCTCATATGGGATAAGTAGCCAAAGAAAAGATATCAATAATTAATGATCAACTTGTACTTAAAAAATTTGAAGATGTATTCATTGAAATCCCAAGTTTACCACCTAAAAGGGATATTGACCTTTCTATAAAATTGGTACATAGAACTGTCCTAGCGTACAAAACACCATATAGGATGAGCACACCAGAAATTAAGAAAGAAAGATGGCACACTGAGGGTATGTATAATTTTCAAACAGCTAAACAAGGTGACAGTGAAGAACAAGTAACCTTTACCAAGGATAGATGACTTGTTTGATCAACTGAGGGAAGCTAAAGAGTTTTCCAAGACTGACCTAAGGCCAGGGCACCATCAGATGATAACTGAAAAAGACGTCAGAAAAATAACATTTAGAACTCGGTCTAGACATTATGAGTTTGCGGTGGTGCCAATTGGGCTATCCAATGCACTAGGTGTTTTTTTATGTCTTATGAATGGCATTTTCTAGAGTTATTTGGACTAGTTTGTTATTGTCTTTTTAGATGATATCATAGTGTACTCAAAATCTAAAAAACAGCATGACCAACATTTGAGGATGGTGTTGCAAGTAGAGAACATTAACTTTATGCCAAGTTGAGTAAAAGTTCATTTTACCAAAAACAGATTCATTATTTGGGTCATATCATCTCAGAGGAAAGAGTGGCGATGGACCTACAAAAAATCAATACCATCAGAGAATGGCCAGCACCCAAAAATGTGATAGAAATCATATCCTTCATGGGATTGGCAGGATACTACAGGAGATTTATTGAGGGATTCTCAAAAATAGAAGATTGTTAAGTTTCTCTTGAAACTTTGCAACTATTTAGATGAATTACTGAAAACAAGGCAATTGAAAACTGAAACCAAATCTACTTTCACCAAGATACAGAGTTTCTAGACAATTTATAAGCAGCAGAAAAACACCAGAGATAAAATCACATGCACACAAATTGACATGCTTGATTTACCCAAGAAACCCAAACAGGAAAATCCGTTTTCTTTGTTGTGGTATTTTATTGATTGTTCTTTGAGCAATTGGATCTATTACAATTCACACTACTACTGCAGCTAGCAATCTGTCTATGAGAACACAATTGTTCTCCTGCTGAATAGCCTTGACTTGCCCTGAGAATCTCTGATCCCTGCTCCAAAATCCATGCGCAGTTGAGCCCCTATTTCTTTGTGCACTTGCTCCTGTTTCCTAGCGCACAATTGGGATCCTATTTTCTAGCACACAAGCTCCTCAATTCTGCGCACTCCACACACAATGAATTGATCTCTCAAGAATGATGGATCTTGTGCCTTCATCCTTCTCTTTATAGATAGAATTCGAGCATGCAAGGAGGCCTAGTCTTTAGTTGTGATTGCAAGTTAACTAAGAGTTCCACTTGTTCTCTCTCCAATCAACACTGAAGTCTTAACTCATTCTCTTTCCTATCAACACTAAAGACTTAACTCGTTCTAATTGAACTTGTAGCTGCCACCTCGTCCTGAAGAAGACTCCGTGTAACTGAAGCTCCAACACTACACATGCAACCTTGATGACCGTTCCACTAAACTGGAAATCAACTCATCAAAATTGAAGTCTATCTCATGAACTCGCATTCAAGCTAGAGAAAGACAAATCCGTGGTCTTCACTCGCTAAGGCACAAGCCAGAAGACCTTCCATCACTACATTTTCAATCCTCTTAGCAAGGAAGGGATTTTGTACAACTCCCAACTTATCTCTGAAATAAACAAAATTGCCTCTTGCCAATGCCTCAATCAAGATATTTGTTGTCAGCTAATCTGTTGGAATATACGGTAGCTTCACTATCCCTTTCTGTACACAATCCTTGAGATGATGATACCTAATCTCGATATGCTTCGAGTGATCATGAAACACTGGATTCTCAGAGAGCTTAATGCAACTCTGATTGTCACAGTGGATCACAGTGGGCTCCATCCTCTGCCTGAAAAGTTCCACAAGCAACTTCCTCATCCAGATAGCTTCACACGCTGCCAAACTGGCAACCATATACTTGGCCTCTGCTGAATTGAGAGCAACTGATCTTTGCTTCCTATTGAACCAGGAAACAGTTGCTAACCCAATGCTAAAGACGCATCCTGAAGTACTCTTCTAATTTGTGGAGCTCCCTACCCAATCTACATTTGTCAAGCCCTCCAGACTCACTCCATCAACTTGTCTATACCATAATCCATAATATGTTGTGCCTCTAAGATACTTCAAAACATGCTTCGCAGCAACCCATTGAACTTTGGTCAGCGCCATCATGAATTGACTCGATTAGTTCACTGCGAAACAATTATCAAGCCATGTGTTGACAAAATACATCAACAACCCAATGAGTTGCTTGTACAATGTAGCATCTACTCACTTTGCTCTATTAGCATCCACCTTCCTCCAGTTGCAACTAGAGGTGTGGTCATGGGCCTGCAATCCTACATATGAAACCTCTTGAGGATCTCTATAGTGTACTTTCCCTGCCCAAAGAATATTTCCCCATCACCCTACCATACCTCTAACCTAAGGAAATAGTGCATAAGCCCTATATCCTTCATCTCAAACTTCCTTGCAAGATCTGCCCTACAAACCTTAATCAAGTTGTCTGCTCCAATCAATATAAGATCATCAACATAGAGCACTAGAATGAGCGAAATCCCTCCAACCGTGATGCTGTACAGGTTGGCATCTGCCTCACTCTTAGTGAAGCCCAATCTTTGAAGGTAGCTCTCAATGTGAGTGTACCATGCTCTCGGTGCTTGTTTGAGCCCATAAAAAGCTCTCTTCAGCAAACAAGCATGAGTGTCTCAGTTGAAGGTCTCAAACCCCTCTACCTGCTCCATCTAAATCTCTTCCTCAACCATTCCATTGAGAAATGTTGTCTTCACATCCATCTGGTGGATCTTCCACCCCATTTGCGCTGCAAGTGCCAGAATAGTCCTAATGGATGAATATCGTGCCATTGGAGCAAATGTCTCCTCATAGTCGATGCCCCCAACCTGCAAGAAGCCCTTAGCCACAACCCTGACCTTGTACTTCTCCACACTCCCATCTACTCCATGCTTCATTTTGTACACCCAACGTTAGCCTACTACTAATTTGCCCTCTCGTCGTGGCACAACTCCTAAACATCATTCTTCATGATGGAGCAATATTCCTCCACCATGGCATCCCACCAAACCTATTGGGAGGATACCTCCTCATAACAAGAAGGCTTTGTGTCCAACAACTCAGTCATCAATGACATATATCCTGTGTAGCTCTGTGGCTGCTTGCTCTGCCTAAACATAGAGCTAGAGTCTCAACTCGCTCCTGCGCCTCCTAAATTAACCTCTCAACCCACTTGGCTCTCTTCCTCCCTGTGCTGGGAATCATTGATTGAGTGGTTACTTCCACTCGTCCTAGTCTCTCCTCATCTTGTTCTGACTCCTAATCATCCTACTGTGCAACCCTCTTGCCACTTGACTAAGACTCAATATGTGATCCTCGCTAAGGCTCCTACTTGGGAGCGAGTAGCACCTCCTCACGTACTCCAATTTGCTCTCGCTCCAAGTATTCCCTCGGAGCTTTGTCCTCCCCAAACCTCACATCCCGCATGATAATTGTCTTCTTGAGTGATGGAATATACACCATGTATGCTTGAGATGTCTCACTGTAACCCATGAAAATTCCCTTTTCAATTGTGGGCTCCAGCTTCTTCCTGCTCTCTTTGGCCACATGGCAATAAACTTTTGTGCCAAGGATGCAGAAGTGAGAAACATCAAGCTTGTTCACTGTGAAAGCCTCCCTTGGTGTAACTCGTCCAAGCACTCTGTCTGGACTCTTGTTCTGCAAAAATACTGCAGCGTTGCGTGCCTTTACCCACAAGAACATGGGTAGCCCGTGGTCATGCAACATGGCCTTGGCCACTCCAACTATGTTGCAATTCTTCCTCTCAGCCACCCCATTCTACTAAGGGTTATCGGGTGTTGTGAGTTCTCTCATAATGCCCTCCTTGGCACACACGTCCCTAAAAGCATTCGAGACATATTTCCCGTCATTGTCCCTCCTCAATGCCTTGATCTTCTTCCCGATTTGGTTTTCTACCAAGGCCTTAAACTCCATGAACTTGGAGAAGACCTCCTCCTTCATAAAGAAGACCCATAAAGAAGGTGGTTTGAAGGAAAAGGTTTGGAGATCACATTCGGTTGGCTTGCACCTTACAAATGAATTTTAGCGTATACTTTATGACCTATTTCAATAGCTCACTTGTCTCTACATGTGATAACTAACATTATCACTAAGTGTGAAAAAGAGACCTTGATATATAAACCATGATCTTGACAAGATATTGGCATCATTTTAAAGTGGCTCACTCTTACATAAAGTTTGTAGTCTTCTCGCAATACCCTGTGATGACTACCTTTGGAATACACTAAGGATTGTTTGATTACAGTGACTCGTTCTTTCTTCACATACAGTATAAAGGCTCGTGTAAAAGATCTTTGACTATATACAATTTAAAAGCTAATTCTATGATGATCTTATACTATTCTATGGCACTGACAATAAATTAACATTGCTTGCTCATGTGGCTCATATTGGCTTGCGGATAGAACAATGGTTCTTTTAATTAACTCCTACAATTCGTTACCCATGGATCGAATTGAGTACAGTCTCAATCTATGATATCTCCAATGATCCTACCATGATCTTAGTGGAAATGATACAGTGGCATTGAATTCGCTAACATACAATGGCATAGTTTGATATGACAATGAAAAATAGTATATGGTGGTTGACATAACTAGATCATATATGTGGTTATGCCCTTGATGGAAAATTAGTGATATGGTCATGTTGAACAGTAGCCATGGTAACAGTTAAAGGGTTGCAAGTAACGCTCTACAGGATCTTGATCCGAAATTCTGAGGAACCTATTCGAAGCACTGTGATGACCTTTGACTTTGACTATAAGTATGGTGTATTGACAAACAGTGAAGGACTGTGAGAACTAACAGTAATATGAGCAATATGATATCCAAGCTGCTACAATGTCAAACAAATCACAACAAAATGATATGATGACATGCAACATTGGTTGTTATGTTTCAAGTTGCAACAAGACAATGTGAGTTCGTTGTGAGCTACTATACCAAGATCAAATTATTCTCTTTGCCTTGCAAGTTTGAGAACCTATCTACAAAGCAAATTTCTTGGAGAAATGGATATGGGAACAACAAAAATTGATTGGACTTGAAGAAAGAACCGGATCTTCATAGTAAGGTGGTAAAGATCTTGGAGACCTTAATTTAGGGTTTTGCAACTAACCTTCTTGTGTGTAGTTGTAGAACTTTACAATTTGTAAGTGACAGGTCTTGGCATCTAGGGTTTGTAAACCCTTGAGAAACCCTAGAGATAGAAACCCTAATGGTTTGTTGTAACTGTGAAAGGAAAAAATTAAAACGACCTAGTTCTTAAGCATGGTAGGTACTACGTCATGCTCATGTGAAGACCAAGTTTGATGAAAGTGGCAGAAAAAGGCTTGATAAGAGATTGCCTAGGGTTTGAACAAAACCCTAGCATGAGTTGTTGAAACAAAGAAACCTTGATGATGAGGATGTTGATCTACTTAATGGATGCGAGAAGTACAAGATCAAGAGGGAGCTATTGTTGTTCATAAAAGATAAGTGTTATATCTCTCTTCTTATACTAATATTGATTTCTTTAATCTAGTCTCTTGTTTTATATTCATTGCTTAATCGTAACTATTATTTTGTGATCTCCCTGAATAGGATTGCAGGTACATGTTGAACATTGTCTGGCCTAGAAGAAGTTATAATATCAAAACAAAAGTTTGTGACAAATCCCAGATTCAGACAGAGCTTTAGAAGGAGTTTTGAATCTCGAAAGCGCTATGGATTCAGAGGGAGCTTTGGATCCAAAAAGAACTATGAATTTAAAGAAGCTTTGATTCAAAGGGAGTAGTTCAACTCTCAAGCTTTAAGCTATGTCTTTAAGTATTATCTTTAAATTATATTAAAAGCTAAAGATGTGATTAGCTTTTGACAAGCCTCTGTCCCGGATGAAGTACATGTACTTCAGGAACAATCTTGGACTTGTTAACTTCTCTCAGTAAGAGGGACCATTAATAAGATAACAATAAGAGCAGACATTCTCCTAGTTTAAGAAGCACGGTCCTTAAGGCCCCATTACTCAAAAGAGTATGTGCCTTTTTGTGTTGGCCCAGTCACTCTATAAGAGTGGGTGCCTTTGTCAAGATCGATTACTTGTTGAGTGAGCTTTTTGGTCTAGAGCAAGGCTTATGATGTTAGGGTTTGACCGATATCATGGCAACCCTATAATGTAAGGATCCTTTAGGGTTTTAACCCTGTGATGTGAGGAGTTGAATGTCCTTGGCCAAACTTGCATAGTTGGAACACAAATATTCCTAGAGGTTTGACCTCGGTGATGACAAACTTGTACTAGTTTGTATACCATGAGTTTGTGGTGTCGACCAGATCATGGTGACTAGTTGTTGTACCTTAGGCTAAGTAGCTTGTATGATGGTACATACAATTGTTGTACCTTAGGTTGGGTAGTATGTATGATAGCACATGGGGTTAGTACCATGGCAGAAGCCTAGATGGTACCTAGATCCCTGAAAGATATAGGGTTGGTGCCTTGGCAAAAGCCTAGATGGTACCTACATCCCCGAAAGATATAGGGTTGGTACCTTGGCAAAAGCCTATATGGTACCTACATCCCTGAAAGATGTTGGGTTGGTACCTTGGCAGAAGCCTAAATGGTACCTAGATCCCTGAAAGATGTTGGGTTGGTACCTTGGCAAAGGTTTAGATGGTACCTAGATCCCTGAAAGATGTTGGGTTGGTACCTTGGTAGTAGGCTAGATGGTACCTAGATCCCTGTAAGATGTTGGATTGATACCTTGGCGATAGCCTAAACGTATTTAGATCCCTGGAATAGTATATGTTGGTTATGATGTTGATGCTTGAAGATAGCTTATTTGTCTAACTCGTCTTATGAGAATACTTCAATTTGAGAATCCTTGTACCTATTGTAATTAAGAATACCTCCCTAGTTAAGAGGGAGTATTGGAAAATGTAACTAGGTTCAATGTTCATCATTTTTATTGTACTTATGTCATTATATAATTGAAAAAGAAGAAAAAGAATATTGATTTGAAAGCATGGGTTCCATGCTAAATTTATTTTTGTCATGTAGGTTAAGCATGTTCTTCATGTTTCCAAGTTTTTGGGTCAAAAAGTGTCAAATAGTCCTCCATAAGACCTAGTCAGCCCTCCAAACTGTCAAATTTACTTGCCCAAAGAGACACAATCCTTCATTAGACAAACCACTATAAATTGGCACCTGTTATCTCTCATTGTGGAAGGATTTTCGTGGAAGTTCAGATATATATATATATGTGTGTGTGTGTGTGTGTGTGTGTGTGTGTGTGCGAGTCTTCTGTGGTAGGTTGAGCAAGCTTCTTTTTGTCAATGGGATGTGGGAAGATCCAAATTTCTTTTGACATATGATCAGGATATAATGTGAATCCCTGAAGTGGAGATCTAAATTTCTGTTATGTAAAAATTATTTATTATTTAAATTTTAGGTTTATTATTTAATTTTAGGTTAATTAGACGAAAGGGCACGATCATAAGAGCATGCCCTTTCCCCAAAGGGTGCCCATGGCGGTATATAAGCCAGGAACCCCCACTATAAACAATCATCATCGTTAATTAATTATTAACAAATAATTGTATATATATATATTATATATATATTAATATATATATATATATATATATATATGCGTATCAAAGAAGTTTTCGCTTCATCTGGTATCAGAGCCTAACAATCCTCGGTCACATCTACCACTGCGTCGCTCACGTTCCTGTCACCATTCCACTCGTTACCATTCCACTTCGTTGTCCCTGGTCGCTTTAAGTTGTTTATCACCACCAATTCCCCCCGTCTTTCCATCCACCTCGTACGTGCACTGTTCACTGCATCCATTCCCAACGCCATTCTGAAGTCCGTTGAACCACGCTGATTCCGTTGACTCTCTCTGACAACGGCTCTGTCTGGCCATTCCGTCCGCTGACCATCCAAGCCACCCGCATCTCCCTGCCACGTTGTGCCCATGCTGTTCACACACTGTCCGTCGTGTTATCTGCCCACGTCTGCCCCAATCAACATAGCCATTGACTTTTGGGTCGTGCCATTTCATTTAAATTCATCCATTCATTTCATTATATAATTATAATATATATTTATATATAGATATAACTAAATTATATTAAATAGTTATATATATTATAACATATATTATATATAATTTATTTATATATGCATATATTATAGTTTGTAAACTATACGTTAAAAAACATATATATTATATATATATATATATATATATATATATCACATTAATTAAATTAATTTAATTTTAATTTAATTATTTAAAAAGAAGAACAAAAACATATTCAGGATGAAGAATACCCCAATATGTGGACTCAAATAGTACAAGATATGTTCCACCACATCGCCGTGAAGATGAAAAATCTAATGTGGAAATGCAAAGGATAAATGCAAACGCTGTGGTGAGAAGTGGGACCCCAAACATAGATGTGCTAAAGGAAAAGAACCAAAGAACCTATATAATTGTGAAGCAACTAATGATTCAAACAGTGAAGATTCTGACATAGAAGAAACAAAAGATGCCCCAGAATTCTCACCAGAATTAGACGACGGAAGTATTCCGCAAGTGTCGCTATCAGTGATGACAGGTATATCACAACCTCAGACGTTAAAGTTGAAAGGACATATAAAGAAGAACAACGCAGTGGTTCTCATTGACTTTGGCAGCACCCATGATTTTTTAGATGCAACCGTGGCAAAGAGACTCGATATTTTTTCATTTCCCTTACCAAACATGAAGGTGATGGTAGCTGACGGTAAGAAGATTGAAAAAGTGGGAAAATGCCATAAGGTCAAATTGCAGATTCAAGACTTTAATTTAGAATCTTCATTCTTCATTGTACCATTAGGAGGAGTAGACGTGGTCTTAAGTATCCAATGGCTACGAACTTTAGGTACTTATGCCGCCAACCATCAAGTACAATTCATAAAATTGAAATGGGGGGGTCAAAGGTACAAATTACACGGATTCCAAGCACCAAAAAATCAAGTTGTATCATCATCTCAGATGATGAAGATGATTCGAAAAGGAGCACCCGCTTATGTAGTACAATGTCACCAATTAGAAATGTTATCTGCAAATATTACCAATGAAGAGTCACCAGAGATACAAGATCTAATTCAGAAACATGAAAAAGTATTTCAAGTCCTACCTATGAAGATGCCACCTAATAGGGAAATTGAGCATACAAAAGAAGTCAAGGCAGGGTCAGACCCCGTCAACATCAAGCCATACCGATATCCACATCACCAAAAAAGGGAAATTGAGAGATTAATCCAAGACCTTTTAAAGTGTGGGTTCATCTCGAAAAAGTAAAAGTCCTTACACTGCTCCAGTGGTATTGGTAAGGAAGAAGGATGGTTCATTCAGGCTATGCATTGATTATAGAGGATTAAACAAAATAACAATCAAAAACAAGTTCCCAATTCCCTTTATCGACGAAATGTTGGATGAGCTACATGGCGCAAGGTACTTCTCAAAATTGGACTTAGGATCAGGCTACTATCAAATTAGAATCAGATTGGAAGACATACCAAAAACGGCATTCCGAACACACGAAGGTCACTATGAATTTAAAGTAATGCCATTTGGATTAACCAATGCACCAGCAACGTTTCAAGCAACTATGAACAAATTATTTTGTCCACATCTTCAGAAGTTTGTATTAGTATTCTTTGACGTATTCTAATTTACAATAAAACTTGGAAAGAGCACTTGCAACATCTGGACAAAGTTCTTACACTACTAAAAGAACATCAATTTTATGCAAAAAAATCCAAATGCACCTTCGGAAAGGAAGAAGTAGAATACCTTGGACACATTATATCCCATGAAGGCGTAAAAGTGGACCCTGATAAAATCAAAGCTATAAAAGAATGGACCAAACCTGTCAATATATCCAAGCTAAGAGGGTTCTTAGGTTTGACTAGATATTACCGAAGGTTTATTAAAAACTATGCACATATAACTGCACCTCTGACAAATCCTTTAAAGAAGAATTCGTTTCTATGGGATGAGGAAGCAGGAAGGTGTTTTGAAAAATTAAAGGAAATTATGTCTAATGCGCCCATATTAGCAACACCAGATTTTTCTAAACCATTTATCATTGAGTGTGATGCTTCCGGATTCGGTATAGGTGCAGTATTAATGCAACAAGGGCATCCAATAGCTTTTGAAAGTAGGAAGCTCAACAAAAGAGAACGCCTCAATTCCACATACAACAAAGAGATGCTTGCTATTATGCACGCACTAGCTAAGTGGAGGCAATATCTTTTGGGAAGTAAGTTTTCCATTCGAACAAACCACGACAGTCTCCAGCACCTCCTTCAACAAAAAACACTTTCCGAAGAACAACAAAAATGGATTGAAAAAATTGCCGCCTTTGACTTGGAAATACTACATAAAAGAGGAAAAGACAATGTAATAGCAGATGCCCTATCCAAGAAATATGAAGAACCAACACTACTTGCAATTTCGGTTGTTGTTCCTGAATGGCTTAACGAAATTCGAAGTGAGTATGCCAAGGATCCAGAAATAACGGCAATTATCAATAACCTTCCCAACAACTCAAAATTTGAATGGAATAATGATATCCTATGGTACAGGGCAAGAATCTATCTAAATACAAATTCCAAGTTTAAATTTAAGATACTCAAGGAGTCACATGACTCACCGTCAGCTGGACATGTAGGATTCTTTAAGACATACTACAATGCATGTCAATCCTTCTTTTGGAAGGGAATGAATCGCGATATTCAGAAGTATGTAGCAGAATGTGACACATGTCAAAGGAATAAAAGTGAAAATATTATGACACCGGGATTACTTCACCCTTTAAACATTCCAAATCAGAAATGGGAAGAAATTTCGATGGACTTTATCGAAGGATTACCAGTATCTGAAGGCAAGGACAAGATTTTTGTAGTAGTTGACAGACTCACCAAATATGCTCACTTTATGGCAATAAAGAAATCATACTCAGTAAAAGAAATCGCTGAAATATTTTGCAAAAATACATATAAGTTACACAGTTTTCCGAAAGTCATTATGAGTGATAGAGATGCCAAATTCAAGGGTAATTTCTGGAAGGAGTTGTTCAACCACATAGGAACCTACCTAAATATGAGTTCCGCTTATCACCCTCAAACAGATGGCCAAACAAAGGTTGTCAATAAATGTTTGGAGGCCTACCTACGTTGCTACGCTACAGAAAAACAAAATAAGTGGGCTCAATGGTTACATCTCGCTGAGTCGTGGTATAATTCTACTTATCATACGTCAGCGAAAATGACGCCATTTCAAGCTTTATATGGGTATGAACCCTCAAAATGGAAGGATCTAGCTGTTGTCCAGACAAATCTACCTACTATTAAAGATCAACTAGAAGAAACCCAATAAATCATCCAAATATTAAAAGAAAACTTGAATAATGCAAGGAATCTTATGAAACAACAAGTAGATTGAAACAGAACCGAAAGAAAGTTTGAAGTCAAAGAATGGGTGTTTGTCAAGCTCCAACCATACAAACAATTATCCTTAAAACAGAAAGGAAAAAACAAATTGGCACCAAAGTTCTATGGACCTTATCAGATCAACAAAAAGATTAGCCAAGTTGCGTATGATTTAAGCCTTCCAGAGACAAGTCGTGTTCACAACGTCTTCCATGTATCCTGCCTTAAAAGGGCACTAGGCAACAATCAATCAGCGCAAACAACGCTCCCATCTCTGGATGATGAGGGAAGGGTCATTCTAGAACCAAAAGGTATTTTAACTACTAGAGAAAGAAAGCTTCGACATCGTACAATCAAGGAATATCTGATCAAGTGGAAGGACTTACCCGAAGAAGACGCTTCCTGGGAGAATGAATCATTTTGTCAACAACATCCGTCGTTACGTATGCTTTGAGGACAAAGCATTCTCTTTCGATAGGAAGGCAATGCTATGTAAAAATTATTTATTATTTAAATTTTAAGTTAATTATTTAATTTTAGGTTAATTAGACGAAAGGGCACGATCATAAGATCATGCCCTTTCCCCAAAGGGTGCCCATGTCAGTATATAAGCCAGGAACCCCCACTGTAAACAATCATCATCGATCAATTACTATTAATTAATAAATAAATATATATATATATATATATATATATATATATAATATATACATATATATATATCTGCGTATCAAAGAAAGTTTTCGCTTCAATTTCATGTGACATGATCTGGACAGAATATGAATCCTTGAAGTTAGAATTTTGAAAAAAATTGCTATTAAATATATAAGGCTATTTCTATGATGACTTGCGAGCCCAAAAAGGCTGTATATATATATATATATATATATATATATATATATATATATATATAAAGTGTGAAGCCATAATGACTGTAATATGCAAGCTAGAAGAGGGTTGAATAGACTGTAAGAAGAAAGCCACTAGAAGAATGAAGTGTCTCTATGGATAAGGCATCTTGAGACAAATAAGCTATTCTTATTAATGATGAATATTGACAAAATTGGAGGGCTGACTTAAGGATCTTATGGAGGAATTTGTCTTGGTCTTGGTCTTGGATGTCTCATTTTGATTTGATTCTATAAAAAGAGAAGAGTCTTATTGGGTTTTCCCCTTGGAGGGGTTTTGCCCTATCTTGGAACCTACATCTTGTGTTCTTGTGATCTTCATGTATTTTTGTTTTGGTAATTGCTTAATGAAGAAGAACTAATAAAGAAATAAAAGGCCAACAAACATCACAAGTAATTATCAAGTAACAAGAATCAACTCTAAAACTACATTATATTGATTTTCCAACATTAGCAATCTTTCTTAGGGATGCCCCACTTGTGTTGGAGAAGAACCAACCTAAAAAGAGAGGAAGAGCTACCAAAGTGACAGTGGATAGCCTCCATAAGTTATGCAGTGCTAGTACCTACTACATGGGACTATACACTTTGTGGGTGCTAGGTTTTGTTGTAACACAACCCATGTGAAACAGATGGTGTCAATTACTTCCAACATACATCGAATATTACAACATCACATTCAATCTCATCCATGAGCGGAAATGTCACTTCAAACTGGATTTGCATTTCTTAGTTATTAAGAACACAAGGTCTTTGTGCAACATTCCCAAAGAGTATGATTTCAAATTTAGGGTCGCTACTAGGCTAAATAGTCAATTATACATTATACTATTGAATTCTTTCAACTCCCTAGATCAAAGCTTGCAGGTACCAAACTTTTCTTCACCTATATGTGGTCTCAAAAACTACATTATGATCAATATGATGATATATCAACTATTCTTAGCTGTGATTCAAACCTTTGATCAATTTTTTCTCTACTATAAGTGGTTGGACATTAGTTACCTACATATGGAAGGCTTCTAGTGATCTCTTCTCAAGATGCAAGAAACACCAATATTCTTCAAGGTGGCCTCCCTTCTTGCAATTCTGACACTGAACTTCTTCTTCTAAATTGTTCTCGTTCTCTTTGACGAACTATTCACCAAGTCACCTTATTTTTCAAAGTAGCAGTTTTCATTCCCCCCTTGCGCATCTAAGATTTCCTAAAAGACAAACATTACAATCAAACATCAAAAAGACCTACACCTTTACTCCTCTTTTCATAGTCAATTTTCTACTCAGTGGTTTTCTTGCCCACCAATAGTCATCATAAGACAGTGTCATGCTTATTGTGTCAACATTCCCTGGACATTCATTTGTTGTTTCAACATTAATAGCAGTGTAGATGTTGAAATATGTTGTAGCTATGGTCAGCGTTTTTCATCAAATTATAAAGGAGAATTTAATTGTTTGTCATCACAAGTCAGCGCATTTGATGGATGACAAGTTGGCCCTACTAGGGCTAATTAGCTCTCATACAACCACTATAACTTGGGCATCATTCACTCTCATTTGACACATAAAAAGGCTCAATGATTTGATCTGCAATTGCAAGTAAATTTGGCCTTCATTTCAAGAGTGCGAAGAAGACTTGATGATGATTACATTGGATTCCTCTTTTCAAGAGGTCCAAGATTGATATAAAGATCATCTCATTTAGTTAAGCAGAAGTATGATTTTGAATTTATGCCCACGCATGTGCAAATTGATCAGGTCGACTTCATCATTATGTAGGCTCAAGAAGCCCAATGGATATGTCTCTTCACCCACAACGAATTATATAAATACAAGAGACCTCGCACATCATTTGGACATTCATCACTCACACATTCTTCTCTCTCCCTTCATCAGATTTGTTCGAACAACTATTCGGAAGCCTTTCTCTCTCTCACACGTGCAGCTAGGAGGACAGATTTTCTAGGCAGAATTACAGGCCGAATTTCAGACTTCAGGGACAGGTTTGACTAGCATTGAAAAAGGTGTTTTTGATTGAGTTTGGCTTGAGTTTTTGGGTCAAAAATTGAATTTTCTCTAGCCACATTGTTGGGTACCTAAGTAACCGGATTCGTTAGGGAGGGGCCATGTGTCCGAATCCTGCGTGTCAGACACAACTCGCCCAAAGAACGTGTCCAAAAAACATGACACGTCGAATCCTGTGCGTGTCCCGAAAATCGCCAATGTGTCGTGATTTTGGACTGTGTGCCCTACTTTCCAAGACTCATTTAGCAGCAAATTGACTTCCGCGGGTTAGAAAAGGCTGCAATTGCTCATTACAGTCACACTTTTCATCATTTGGCAAGCATTGTTTGAGCTGTTTGTGAGTGGAAAAGGGTTTGGAGCAAGGAGCTAAGGGAGTAGAGCGTTCGGCAAGGAGATTCAAGCACCAGGGAAGTGCATTTCAGCTCCATTTTTTTGCATTTTTCAGCTAAAACAGTTTGTATATGATTTTTTGTTTACAAATTTGTGCATGTTTTGTTCATTTCTTTTACAGTATTCATGGCTCAATCAGAGGCAGCATTTAGGGGGCAAAGGAAGGGCAAGAATGTCTCCATTGGAGATGCCCCTCATCCCCCAATATCATCAGAGTCTACTGCAAGTAAAGTTGGGGGAAGAGTACCACCTAAAGACAACACTGATAAATATCCATTGTGGAAATATGTCACAAGAGAGGATGGGACAAACACCAAGGGAAAGGGGGGAGGCAATGTGCAATGGAGATGCAACTTTTGTCACATTTCTTTCAAAAGCACATATTACCGTGTGAAAGCACATTTGTTGGCTTTACCGGGTTGTGGGATCAGAGCTTGTAAAGTTGTTTACAAAAGATAAAAGAATTGGAAAAGGAGACCATTGTTGGTATGGAAAATGTGGCTTCAAAATCAAGAAAACCCAAGAATGAAGACCCCCTTCCATTTTTTAGGAAAGCCACCACCAAATTTCCATTTGAGAGTTCTACTTCTACTGGGGGACAAGCAGCAAAAAGAAGAGCACTTGATCCAATGGACAAGATTTTCCAAAAAGAGAGACGGAAAGAGCTTGATCTCACCATTGCCTTCTTCTTCTATCAAAACTTCATATCATTAATGTTGCACGCTCACCTCTATTTATTGAGATGTGTCGAGCTCTAACTCAAAGGGGCTCCAGCAGGGTATGTGCCACCTGGGTCAGAGAAGCTTAGAACCACATTGTTGATGAAGGCAAAAAGAGAGGTGCAAAAAATGCTTGAGCCTATTGTAGCATCATGGCCAACATCTGGGGTTAGCATTGTTTCTGATGGATGGACAGATCCAGCACAACACCCAATCATCAACTTCGTGGTGTCTTCCTTGAGTGGTCAAGTTTTCATGAAAGCAATGGATACACTTGGAGAATACAAGGATACACAATTTATTGGTGAGTTATTAACTTATTTATTAAAGTTATTGAAGATATAGGTGTTGATTCTTATGTGCAAATCATTACAGATAATGCACCTGTTTGCAAGGCTACTAGCATGATTGTGGAAGCTAAATATCCACAAGTGTTTTGGACACCATACATTGTCCATTCATTAAACTTAGCACTGAAATCCATTGCTTATGATGTGCTTTGGATTGGAAGCATTATTGAGGATGCAAGACATATCCGTAACTTTGTGCAAAATCATACAAATGCCCTCACTATCTACAAGGAGTACACCAATCTATCATTGTTGAAGATTGTTGCTACAAGGTTTGTCTCTTCATTCATGATGTTGAAGAGGTTCAGGGAGGTCAAGACTGCTCTTAGGTCCATGGTTATTTCTGAGTTTTGGTATTTTTGGAAAAAGACAGATCATGTAGCCTCTAAAAGAGTGAAGGACGCAATGCTAAATGATGCTTGGTGGGAGAGGGTAGATCTAATTATTCGGATCATGGACCCTATCATTTCTTTGCTTCGATTTACAGATACAGACAAACCCATCCTAGGAGAGGTTTATGAGGGATGGGATTCCATGTTTGAGTCTGTGAGGAGCATTATTCTACAGAGTGAGTGCCCCGAGTATGAGACATCACCAGAGGCCTTCTGTGATACTATACAGAATATTCTTGTCAGCAGATGGGACAAGAATTGTACACCTTTACATTGTTTGGCTCACTCATTGAAACCCAAATAATACAGCCATGAGTGGCTGAATGGTGGACCTTCTCGCAGATTCCCTCATCACATGGATGGTGAAATCTCACAGGGGAGGAAAGAGGCATTCAGGAGGATTTTTCAGGATACTACATTGCTTGATGAGGTGGAGGATGCCTTTGCAGAGTTTTCCACTGGCAGTGGTCGATTTGGAGGTTATGATGTGATTAGAGACAGGGGGGCTAAGAAGCCCTATTCTTGGTGGGCAAATCATGGGGCAACAAGCCCTCCTCTTCAGCAGTTAGCCATGAGACTCCTCTCTCAGGTGACTTCATCCTCTTATTGTGAGAGGAATTGGAGCACATATGGGAATTTGTATAGTGTGAAGAAGAGCAGACTTGAGCAATCCAGGGCAGAGACAATGGTGTATGTGCACACCAACCTTCATCTTATTTACAAGCAGAGGGAAGAGTGGTTGAGGGGAAAGACAAAGATGTGGGATGTCTTTCTTGATGATATGGGTCTGGACACCAATGTTGAGTTGGCATTGGCCAACATGGATCTCAATGATCCAATGCTAGAGCCTGTTAGTTTGATGACTTAGAGGGGTCATGCTCCACACCAACAGATGCAGAGGCGACTATAGATATAGGGGAGGAGGATGCAGAGGAGAGCAATGGGGACCATGATGATGAGGACATTTATGTTGATTCTGATGCTGATGATGAGGATTGATGCCTTGAGGCTTGTATACTTGTAGTTGTTTTATATTTTCTATTTCTATTTGCCATTGGCATTGCACCAGCACTACCTATGTAACACATTTTGATTTGATGACTTAATGAGAAAACTACAGTTGTCAATGTGTTTATCTTACTATCTTGTAGTTGTAAGTTGTCTTTTCAGTAGACTTATGAATCAGATTTATCATTTATGTGACCATGACATGTATTTGAATTTTGTAATGTACTATGCATGCTATAGATGAAGATCTATGTTTGAAAAATCAATAAATTTGTATCATTAATTAAAATTTGTGTAAGAAATATCTAATTTTTAATATATATATATATATATTTTAATAAAATAATATATAACGAATCCTACGTGCCCTGTTCCGGGGGGTCAACATGTCTGAATCCGACACTACAAATCCTGAATCCCCGTGCCAGGTTGACTTAGTTGGGCACAAAAACCGAGAATTTCTAGGTTGTTTGACCTCCTGATCATGAAGAGTTTGACCAAGGAAGACCGAGCTGCTTTAAGGAAGTTTTGTTGTTGTTTTGACCAACGTTGACTTTTGGGTTAGGGCTGAAATTTGACTGCAGTTGACTGCAGAAATTTTACAAGGTTGTTTTAACTTTGTATTGGGCAAGTCAATTTGACTTTTGTACTCTCTCTCTCTGCTGAACTTTTTGATTTAATAATAAGAACTAATCAAAGGGTTTTCCCCACATTGGGGTTTTTCCCTGGCATCCACCAAATCTGGTGTCCTCTTGTCTTGGCTTGTCTTCTACAATTTGTTTTATGTTCTATCTGTTTTCACTGTCAATGTGATTATTGTGATTGCTATTGGAAATTGTTATTAAGCTGCTAAGGAACATTGAAGTAAATTGTGCATACCATTGTTAACTAAAATTAACATGGTTTCAAAGCCCAGATGAAGACAAGCCCAAGCAAGAGTGAGAAAAACAATCACTAAGGAAAGTTGTTGGATATTGGGCTAGCTTCAAAGACGACTACATTATACTTCAAATCTAAAGACAAGCTCAAGGACAAATCTGACTATCATGCATGGAAGATGTCTTTGGATTTGACTTTGGAAGAGAATGATGCCATGGAATATGTAAAGGGAAGAATGGTGGAGCCTCCTTCAAATGCACCCGCTGGTGCAAAAACAAAGTACAAGAAAGGTGAGATTAAAGCTAAGAAAAATGTTGTAGATTCCATTCACAAGCCTTTGGTTGCCTATATTTCTGATTTGGAAACATCTAAGGAGATGTGTGATAAGCTAGTTGGGATGTTCAAAGTAAACAATGCAAGTCAAGTCCACTTTCTCAAGAACAAGTTGAAAGACATCAAGATGGATAGAGGAGAATCCATTCAATCCTACTTCATGAGGATTATCGAAATCAAGGATGATCTTCTATCTATTGGAGAAGTTGTTGGTGATATGGAGCTCACTCTTATTGCACTTGGAGGTTTTACAGGAGCATGGGATGTGTTTAACACCACCATCCTCAATAATAACATGATTTCGGGTTTTGATGAATTATTGGCTACAAGCACTCAAGAAGAAAGAAGTATGATGGGGAGAGATCCTACTGCTTTCTCCACTCATGCTAAAAGGAAGAACAATGTTGGTCCAAGGAAACAAGGTCAAGGATTTAAGTCGAGATTCAAAGGAGGAAGGAGAGGAAGATGCTACAATTGCAAGTGTCCTCACAAGAAGGATACTCCAAGGGATGATTATAACAACAACCACAACAACTTCAAAGGCAATGGCAATCAAAGGAACAACAAGTTCAACAACAAAGGAAAGAGGAATGCTCCCACTGCCTCTCCTCCAGATGCATTAGATCATTGGTTGATTGATAGTGGAGCCTCAAGGCACCTCACTGGGTACAAAGAAGCCCTCTCGAATTTGGTTGAAAAGAAGACTAACTTACAAAAAATCATACTTGGAGATAATGCCACCTATCCCATGAAAGGAATAGGTACCGTCACTCTTCACTTGAATCAAGGTCAACCCATTCATCTACAAGAAGTAGTGTATGTGCCCAATTTGAAGAAGAACGTGGTATTTATTTTTGCAATGGAAGATAAAAGCTTCAAGGTAGCAATAGCATTCGTTGATGGAAAGGTACGCCTTTGGCAAAGAAACCCTAAAGATGCATTTACACTTGGATTTAGGATGAATGGTCTTTATCAAGTTGGAGGAAGTCCTCTGGGAACCACGTCTTTCCACACTTCTCTTCAATCTGAATTGTGGCACCGGAGATTTGCCCACCTTCATTACAAAGCCTTACCTGGGGTAAGGAAGATGGTCACAGGTATGCCCGATTTCAACATGAATCATGAAGGTGTTTGTGCAGCTAGGAAACTCACAAGGGGACCATTCCCCTCAAGCAAAAGTGAAACTTCTGATATTCTTCAACTAGTCCATTTCAACCTATCTGGTATGTTGCCCATAACATCATTAGGGGGATACTTATAGTATGTTATTTTTGTGGATGACTTCTCTCACAAAAAATGGATCTATTTCTTGAAGAAGAAAGATGAAGTATTCAAATGGTTCCGAGCTTTCAAAGCCTTGGTGGAGAATCAAACAGGGAAGAAGATCAAAATATTGAGGGCTAACAATGGGACCGAATATGAATCCAATGAATTCAATGACTATTGTAGAGAAGTCAGGATTAAGAGGGAGACAATTGTTGCTTACACTCCTTAGCAAAATGGAGTCGCTGAAAGAAAGAATCGAACGATCATGGAAGCCACCCGTGCCATGCTTCATGATCTAGGTCTACTGAAGCTCTTATGGGGAGAAGCTGCAAATATTGTCGTATATGTTCAAAATAGATGTGCACATCAAGCACTGAATTTCAAGACATCTGAAGAAGTTTTCACTGGTAAGAAACCTGATGTTTCTCATTTTAGAATATTTGGTTGTCTAGAATATTTTCGTGTGCCTAGAGAGAAGAGAAACAATTTGGGAGCTTGCGGGAAGAAAGGAACTTTTGTGGGCTACAGTGAAAACTCAAAGGCATATAGAATCTATGTGCCTAGACAACGAGATGTGGAAGTAAGCCATGATGTCACATTCGATGAAGGCACTGCTCTTGGGAAAGCCAAAGATCTCTTCGTTCCAGGAAAAGAAAATGATGACGCTACAGGAAAGCAAGAAGAACCTTTGTCTAATGAGCCTATGCCCGATGTTGAAGGTCTGATGGATCCCATTGACCCCCCTCCTAGTGACCCCTCTACCTCAAAGAAAAGGCCATTGTGGCTCAAAGACACTCTCGAAGATCCTGAAAAGCATATTTCTCCAAGAGGGACATTTCGTGAAAGTAAGAAGCCCACCAGGTATCATGGATACCTTGTTGCCATGAGTACCATTGTTCAATCTGAGCCTTGTACGTTCAAAGAAGTCATGAAACACCAAGTATGGAAGGATGTGATGAATGAGGAGTACGAATCCATCATCAAGAATGATGTCTAGGATGTGGTTCCTAGACCCAAGGACAAGTCTATGGTCACATCTAAATGGCTTTACAAAATCAAACATGGAGTTGATGAGAGTGTTGAAAAATACAAGGCCAAGTTCGTTGCTCAAGGCTTTCTCTCAGAAGGAAGGGGTGGACTATGATGAGAAATTTGCACTAGTTGCCCGATATACCACTATTTGTTCGATTATAGCTCTTGTTGCCTCTCAAGGATGTTTGGCTTGCTTAAGGAGGAAGTCTACTTGGAACAACCTAAGTGGTTCAAAGTACAGGATTGAAGGACACACGTATGTAGGTTGAACAAAGCCTCTATGGGTTGAAGCAAGCCCCCATGGCTTGGTATGAGAGGATTGATAGCTATCTTATGAAGTTGGGATTTACAAGGAGCGATGCTAACCCTAGCCTATATTTCAAGGTTCAGAATGGCAGGCCTCTCATTCTGATCCTTTAAGTGGATGATCTCTTTCTGTTAGGTACCGACCCTCTCATTTATCAATGCAAGAGAGAGATGGCTTCCAAGTTCGAAATGAAGGACTTAGGACTGATGCACTGCTTCCTAGGCCTGGAGATTTGGCAAAAGCCAAGTGAGATTTTCCTTTCTCAAGGAAAATACATTGTGAAGTTGCTTGAGAAATGCGACATGGTGGGTTGCAAGTCCATGTCTACTCCTATGGAACTCAACTTCAAGAAGCTATGTGGAAGTGTTGTGGGGCCCGAATTGCCAAACCCTTCCTAATCTAGACAACTTGTGGGGACCCTGACGTTCTTGGTAAACTCTCGTCCTGGCATATGCTTCACTGTGAACACATTTAGTCAATTTATGGTCGAAGAATCTCTTAAGATATCTCCGGGGCACAATCTATTATGGACTGAGATACACTATCGGGAATTTGAGGGTGCATGGATATACAGATGTTGACTGGGCTGGCAGTGTGGTGGTTCATAAGAGCACATCTGGATGTTGCTTCTCATTAGGGTTTGCTTCAATTTCTTGGATGAGCAAGAAGCAGAAATCGGTTGCACTAAGCACCACCGAGGCCGAATATATTGCAGCTAGTGTGGTCTATTGTGAAGTTGTTTGGTTGAGGAAGGTCGTGAGTTATCTAAGAACGTGTTGGATACCCCCGTGATCTTTTGCGACAACTAGAGTGGGATTCGCCTTTCAAAGAACCTTGTGTTCCACGACTGCTCCAAGCACATTGATATCAAGTACCACTTTATCCGGGATATGGTACAACGAGGAGCAATAAGGCTCCAACACATCAAGACTAATGAGTAAGTCGCAGATATCCTCACGAAGCCTTTGGGAAAGGTCAAATTCTTAACCTTCCGAGAGAGACTTGGAGTCGTGGAAAGACCCTCCCATGAGGGTCCCGCTTGGACATTGAGCTCTGGGAGCTCCTAGGGGCTTGTGGTACTTCTTGGAACTATGAGTGACCATAGGATGAGTGCTTCACCTTCCCCTATTTGGTGCGCTATGTATAGGGTGAGTGGTTCACCTTCCCTTGTGATACCCCATAATGACGTGTGAAGGGTGAGTGTTTCACCTTCCCCTACAATTGGCATATGCATAGGATGAGTGGTTCACTTTCTCCTATGGCATATGAGCAGGATGAGTGGTTCACCTTCTCCTGTAGATGCCCCAGCATACATCCTACCCATGTAGTCCAGGACTCATGGGAAGTACCTCTCATCTGGCCAATGAGTTGGGAAACGTGGATAGGGACCATGGCACTACCGATAGACGCATCGTGTACTGTCGTACTCCCTATGTCTAAGATGCATGGTGTTCAACAACTTGATCTGGGATCATTTGAGGTTCTACCTCTGGACTGACTTTTGTCAATGGAGAGTGGTAAGATCTTGTGACTCACTCTCGATCGATTCTTCTTAATTATTACTTCATGGTTCAGCAGAGCAGAGATGAGATGACAGAGATGGTACATGACGACAAGATTTCATGATGACGACAGATGGATTGGCAAGTGGAATTCTCCCTAGTTGAGAAGAAGTGTTAAAATTGGAAACTAGGGCCAAATTCCACCTTGGGACAGCTCATTTGATGGAGATGATGATTGCATTACATTACTCTTTTCGAGAGGTCCAAGATTGATATAAAGAACATCTCATTCAGTCAAGCTAAAGTATGATTTTGAATTTATACCCACTCATGTGCAAATTGATTAGGTCGGCTTCATCTTTATGTAGGCTCAAGAAGCCCAATGGATGTGTCTCTTCACTCACAACGAATTGTATAAATACAAGAGACCTCACACCTCATTTGGACATTCATCACTCACACATTCTTCTCTCTCTCTTCATCAAATTGGTTCGTACAGCTATTGGGAAGCCTCTCTCTCTCACACACATGCGACTAGGAGGACAGATTTTCTGGGCAGAATTACAAGCCGAATTTCAGACTTGAGGGACAAGTTTGACCAACGTTGACCGAGGTGTTTTATACAGAGTTTGACTTCAATTTTTGGGTCAAAATTTCAATTTTCTCAGGTCACATTGCTGGGAAGAAAAACCAAGAATTTCTAGTTTGTTTGACCCACATTGACTTCAGGGTTGACTATTGTTTGACCGTAAAAAATTACAGCAGTTTTTTCTCTCCTTTAACCGAGTTTGATCGAGTTGTTTTGGGCTAAATTTGACCTCCTGATCAGGCCGAGTTTGACCAAGGAAGACCAAGCTGCTTTGAGGAAGTTTTGTTGTTGTTTTGACCAGCATTGACTTTATGGTTAGGCCTGAAGTTTTACTGCAGTAGACTACAAAAATTTTACAAGGTTGCTTTGACTTTGTATTGGAAAAGTCAATTTGACTTTTGTACTCTCGCTCTCTGCTAAACTTTTGATTTAATAATAAGAAGAATTGATCAAAGGGTTTTCCCCACATTGGTGTTTTTCCCTAGCATCCGCCAAATCTGGTGTCCTCTTGTCTTGGCTTGACATCTGCAGTTTGTTTTATGTTCTATCTGCTTTTACTGTCAATGTGATCATTGTGATTGCTATTGGAAATTGTTATTGGGCTGCTAAGGAACATTGAAGTAAATTGTGCTAAGCATAGAACATACCATTGTTAGCTAAAATTAATAGGTTTGGATCATTTCAAAGGGCTCGTGCTACAATGACAAGGGATCATTTGTTACCTCTGTTTTGACATTTCTATTTGGGTCGAAAAGTTCAAAATCAAACTTGCTCTCTCTTATAACATATCTCTGAAGTTGACCGAGACTTTCCTTGACATTTCTTCTCCCAAGTTCGTTGGGTATTACAGGGAAGACTTCGACTCGTCTGTTGCAGTGACCTTAGGCCTAGTTTCAGCCTCCTTGTGTAGATCAATCTATGGGCCAAAAGTGACATCTCTCTCATTGTTGATCAAGACTTTGATAGGTACTTTGTTGTTGATCACTTTGGATTTGTTGGAATATTTGATGTACTATTAATGGACAGAATTTCTCTCTCATAAGCAAATAATTTTTGTGTTTTCCCAAGAGTGGGTTTTGCCCTAGCTGTGAGCCTAATCTTGGTGTCTCTTGTCTCTTGCTTTTATCTACTGTTTATTGTCTATTGTGATCTCTATTTACTGCTCTTATTGAAGAATCATTGGTTGAAGTTTTTCATGTATATCACTTGTTGATGAAAGAATAAAGAAGTAACCATCAATAGAAGTAGCTATAAAATTTGAAAAACTATTCTAGCCATTGCTCTACTAGAATTTCAACAGTAGACCCCTTCACAATCTCACTCCCTTGACCCAAACACACAAGAAAACTCAACAACGAGGTCACTTGATTATGTAACATAACCTGATGCTCAGATAGAAGAGAATAGCACTACACCCACAAGGATTCATAGATGTTCAAAGTTCTTCTTCATAGCCCTTCTTTCAACAATACAAGTCACAACATTTAACTTATTTCACCTTAGGCATATTACTTTTTAATGTAGCTTTTGTATAGACACATTTTTTCTTTTTCAATAAAATGCTTTCTTTAACTACTAAAATAACCAAAGTATGTGCACACGGCATTTAATACAAAACAATTAATTGCAAATGCAACAACCACAAGCTAGTAGCACCCATGGTAGCCTATCTCAAAGTACAAAATTCGCTTTGTAAGTTCAATATGCAAGCACATCCAAAAATGAGCATGCCTTGGCCCAACCAACTCACACAATATTAGTGTTAAACTAGACAGTTGAGGAATCATTCTTGCATTGGGAAAAAGGTTGTCTTTGTCCTTTGGGAGCAACCCCCATCCATCCGTCACAAGATCTAGGTCAATTATAATGGGCTCCAACCCATATCACCCTATTCTTGATCAAGATTCTTTTTGGTCTTTAATGTACCTAAGGCAAGTTAAAAGTACTTATTCCCTTAAGGAGGAGTTGAGGGAGGCTAGCTATGGCACATTTTCTCTTTGTTCATGAACAATTCAACCAACATGGCAACAAAGCCTCCCTTCATATCTTTCCAACAAGAGGAGGTCAAGTGAACATGGAATTGGCAGGAGTTTTCCTGCTCATAGTGCAGGGAACCAAAAAAAAAACCGAAAAAAAAAAAAATAGCAATTGGCACAAGTGTACCACATCCATGTCTACCTTTCGGACTTAAATGTGATCTACAAGTGAGATTGTACATATCAGCAAGTCATCATATCATGTAAAACAATCATTATGTTACCCTTTCTTTAACAACGCCTCATTCATTCTTTTCTAAATAAAGAAGAGGATTTCTATCAAGGTTGCATGGAGCAAAAACATTTTTTAGAGCAAGAGCATCATTTTCCAAAAATCCTTGGAAGCAAAGCACCCCAAGAGCGTTTATCAATCTGTGTTTGTTGCATTTATATTCAAAAAAAATGTTTAGAATGCCAACTTAGTTGCAAATATATGAAAGCATGCATATTTGCACATCAATGAAGATAGAAATGGCATACATATATTAGTGATTAATCGTTCAAGGATCAACCATCTAGAATCTAGAATCTATAATTACAAACAAGCATACAAATTTTTAAGCCACATAACAAAACGTAGACCATTGACTTATGGAATGAAATGGGTTATCTAGCATCTATCAACAATAACATGACCTAATAGTTATGTTTAAAAAATAGATCATCTACACATCAAAATATGAACATTGAAAGGTCCAAAGCAATAAATTGAGCTAGTTGCTAAACACCTCTTTACAGAAGAAGTGTTCACCAATTGTGAAAGCACCCATGTTGCCAAATGTTGCAGATGTGTGGTAGCAATGCCATGCATTTTATACCACTACCTAAAAAGCAATGTTCCACCATCACTTATATTGAGATACTCATCCTTCATTCATTTCCTCTTGTCTTACCTTTTCATCTACATTGATCCTTTAGAGACATCAGTTGATACCATCCCAATTTTGATGAAACTACTTAATCCGAGCCTTTAAATATGGCAGAAAAAGCTTAACATGTGTGATTAATGATTTTAATTTGAGTGAAGGGTAATTTTTGCTAAATCCATAACAACGGAGTTCAACAAACAACACCACCAACATTGGGGTACATATAGGGCTTGGTGTTGTTGATTAAATGCCAACACATACCTTCATAGGTAATAGAATCCAATGAAATGTTGCAATCTCATTGATCTTGAAATCTTGAAAACTGTTAAATCTGCTAAAGTTTGAATGGGATATGAAATTATGTTTTCTCCATATGAAGTTTGATGAGGTTGGTGTGAAAACTTCAAAACTGAAATCCTATTGCAACAATTGGAATTCAATTTTCTAGTTAATTATTTTTAACAATTTATCTGCTACAGCAAATATCAAATAAATCACACTGCAACCTGCATAAATAAAACTGCGAGAATAATAGCGCTAAAAACTGAGAAAATACCAACACACACATAAAAATGACACCGTTATTTTGGAAAAATGTTCCCGGAAAAAAACCCAACTTGGGAAAACTGGTGCAACGGTGAAGGTTTTAATTATTATGCAATAGTGAAATTCTAAGTACAATTTATGGATGCCCAACTGGCAATCCAAACAGCAAGAAAAATTAGCCAAAATTACTTAAGGGAATTTCCCTTCTTCCACAATCAACCCCAACATAACTTTCCTTTAGAAAAATCGTCTTCTTGGACCCTCTGTGCAATGCTTGCGGAGACCCTTGGACGTCTAAGCCCGGAACTGCCTCTGAAGAAGCCGTTATGCTTGTCTCTGCTGAGGAAACTGATTCTCTGGCCCTCTGGAAGCTGAATCGATTTTTCCTCCAGCCAAATCGAATTGCTTTTCGGAAGCAACTGCGAAGTCCTATGTGTTGCCTCACTGGGAATAACTCGGCCTCCTTGTTGCTACCTTTCCAGATCTGGAAAACTTCCTCTAGATCACTGTATTTGCCCCTCACTGCCTTTGCTTCCTCACTGAAGCTCGAACTCTCCAACAACTGACTGCTGCTACACTGGAAAATCGAATTCTCCAAGTGACTAATGTTTTCTACATCACCACATTGATCCCTTCTTATATCTTCCTGTTGGGACTCCAACTACCAATATTAAATCTTAATCGATGGCTCAGATCATTTTTTGATCGATCCATGTGAGTTTCTAGAGAATTCTCACCTTGACTTAATTAATTCAGATTAATTAACCAGTTTTCCTAAGTTTAGACTTTAGATACATTAAAAATATAGGTTTAATAATCTAATTAAGTCATCTCTAGGTGGAATTTCCATAAACGAATTATGGGTTTTGGATATCTCATGTATTCTAGCCTCTCCACCAAATTTCATGGCTAGAACACATCTGACACTACAAAATTTAACACTCCCTCTTAGCGAGGATTATATTCTCTCTAATGTTGCACATCCTGCCACAACACCATGTCTCTGTATCACCTCCTGTCACACTATTGATGTCTAGTTGTTGCTGCCCGCCAACTACTGCGCAACTCTAATGTTGCATCTGTGCTGCTGCTGACACTACCATACTGCTACCAACACTGCATCTGCACTGCAACTCCCTCTCATCTATTGTTGTTGCAACTACAAATATTGCAACTGAGAAGCAGCCAAAATATTGAATCGTCTGCGTTTAGTATGATGCATCTATCTCTTGACTCCTGACTGTTATCAGCCTTTGCACTGTCACTGAAGAATCCGCGTTATTGCCAACTCTGCACTAAGCCACCTACTCTGTTGTCAACACTGCACTATGCTCCTCAGCTTTTGACTTGACTGCATCAACTACCACTGATCCATCCTGCTACTGAATAATGTGGACCCCCGTAGCTAGGTAATGATCCATGAGGTGGACTTCCTCAAGGACCCTGCCCAATCTCTGTAGCTCTTTGGGGCTACAACTCCAAGTCACCCCACCTCACTCTTGGAGGTATGGCTGCCATAATCGCGAAGTCTTCCTCCAGCTTGGAGGACAATTCGTCGCTCTTGGCTAATGTTGTATGTTGGTCCTGCTTCTCCCACTTGTCCTTCTTCCTGAGAGGACATTGAGTACTATAGTGGCCAAACTCGCCACACCTGAAGCACTTGACCTTTGATAGGTCTTTCTTCTTCTTCTTTTGCTCACCTGCCCCTGACTGGGACCCTTCGATGCAAGGGCCACATTCTCCTCTTCCTTCTCACTCTTCACAGTCTTGCTACCGCTAATGGTGCTCTTTACTAGAGCTCGCCTCAACTCCTCTGTTTTAAGTCAGCCCACATTTTGTCCCATCCTAGTAGCGTATCTTTGCCCAATATACTTTGGATGAAGACTTGCCAATCCTCTGAGACATTGTTTAGTGCCAACTATACTAGCTCTGAAGGTTGAGGTATTGCCCCAATAGCTACAAGTTAGTTTGGGACCTCTTGAACCCTGGTGAGGAAGGGATTTATGCCTCCCCCCTTTTGCTTCAACTTTTCTTCCAAGAACATCTTTTGTTGCTCGGAAGTACCCTGGTATAGCGTGGAGAGAGCATCCCACATCTCTTTGATTGTTCCCATGGCCGCTATATGTGAGACTATATGATCTCGAACTCCATCCAAGATCAACCGCTTTGCCCTTGCCATCTCCTTCCTGTATTCCTTGAGCTTATCTGCATCCTGGGGAACTGCCACCACATTATCTATGTAGGCTTTCAGGCCATATTCATCTAGAAAGACATCCTAGCCTTCCAGATGACGTAGTTGGAAGCTCCATCCAGCCTATCCTAATCTGTAAGCCTCGTTGTGGCCATCTTTGATCAAGTCAAAAACTCCCTCTTTCCCTCTGCTTGGTTGCTGCTCTGCTATACGCACTACTTTCTGGAATGCACAGATCTGCTCGCTGCTACTGCCAATCTTCTTGGAAAATCAAACTTCTGAGACTCGAAGTTCCTTGAGGGAAATTTCCCTTTGTTGTGTGTGCTTTTCTCTTCCACCCAACACTGGTTCTGCTATTGCAAAACCCTTTGGGACCAACCAAGGAATCTTCTTAACGGAAAACTCAATTGCGGCTGGTTCCTCTGACTGCTAGAATCACTAACCCGGGCAACTCAACTTTTTTGCAACCCTGCAACTAAAAATCAAATTCCTGCCCCAGCAATTCGACCTGCCTGTCTGAGCACTGCGTTGGCTCTAAGAATTTCAACCTATTGATCCCTCTGAGCAGTGAAATTCTTTCCTCTGCTTCTAAGCTTCCCGGTTGATCACTCACGCTCTAATACCATGTGAAAATTTCGAAACTGAAATCCTATTACAGCAATTGGAATTTATTTTTCTAATTGTTAATTATTTTTAACAATTTATCTGCTACGGCAAATATCAAATAAATCACACTACAACCTTCACAAATAAAACTGTGGAAATCATAGCACTTGAAATTGAGAAAATACTAGCACACACACATAAAAATGACAGTTATTTTTTGACAAATGTCCTCTGAAAACCCAACTTGGGAAAACCGGTCCAGCAATGAGGGTTTTAATTATTATGTAGCAGTGAAATTTTGAGTACAATCTATGGATGCCAAACTAGCAATCTAAACAACAAGAAAATATGGCCAAAATTATTTAAGGGAATTTCCCTTCTTCCATATGCAACCTTGACACAACTTTCCTTCAGAAAACTCGTTCTCCTGGACCCTCTGCATCAACCTCTGTGCAGTTCTTGCGCAAACCCTTGGACGTCTAAGCCTGGAACTACCTCTGATGAAATCGTTATGCTTATCTTTGTTGAGGAAATTGATTTTCCAGCCCTCTAGAAGATATTCCCGGCCTCTGGAAGCAAAATCGATTTTTCCTTCAGCCAAATCGAATTGCTTTTCTAAAGCAACAGCGTAGTCCTCTGCGCTGCCTCACTGGGAATAACTCGGCCTCCTTGCCATCGCCTCTCTGGATTTGGAAAACTTCCTCTAGATCATTGTCTTTGACCCTCACTGTCTTTGCTTCCTCACTGAAGCTCGAACTCTCTAGTAACTGACTGCTACTACACTCTGGAAAATTGAATTCTCCAAGTGACACTGGTGTTTTCTCCATCACCACATCAATCCCTTCTTATATCTTCTTGTTGGGACTCCAACGGCCAAGATTAAATCTTAATCGATGGCTCAAATCATTTCTAGATCGATCCATGTAAGTTTCTAGAGAATTTTCACCTTAACTTAATTAATCATGATTAATTAACCAGTTTTCCTAAGTTTGAAGTTTGGAAACATTAAAAAACAGGTTAATAATCTAATTAAGTCATCTCTAGGTGGAATTTCCATAAACTATTTTTGGGTTTTGGAAATTTCATGTATTCTAGCCTCTCCACCAATTTTCATGGCTAGAACACATCCATAGCTACAAAAACTAACACTCCCTCTTAGCGAGGATTTTGTTCTCTCTAGTGCTGCACATCCTGCCACCAACACCCTGTCTCTATATCACCCCCTATCACGCTACTGATGTATGGTTGTTGTTGCCCACCAACTACTACGCAACTCTGATGTTGCATATGTGATGTTGCTAACACTGCCAATGCTGCAACCCCCCCTCATTTGTTGTTGTTGCAACTGAGAAGCATCCAAAATACTGAATCATCTGTGTTCAGAATGAAGCATGTCTCTTAAGTCCTGACTGCTACAAGCCTTTGTCACTGAAGAATCTACGTTATTACTAACTCTGCACTAAACCACCTGCTCTGTTGTTAACACTACACTGTGCTCCTCAGTATATGATTGTTGCCAGGCTGCAATTGTCACTCTAGTACTGACTGCATCAACTGCCATTGATCCATCCTGCTACTGAATACTATGGGCCCGCGTAGCTAGGAAATGATCCATGAGGTGGACTTCCTCAAGGACCCTGTCCAATCTCTGTATCTCTCTGGGGCTACAACTCCAAGTCACCACACCTCACTCCTGGAGGTATGGCTGCCATCATCGTAAAGTCTTCCTCCAACCTGGAGTACAACTTGTCGATCTCGGCTGATGCTGCCTGTTGGTCCTGCTTCTCCTTCTTCCTGAGAGGACATTAAATAATGTAGTGGTCAAACTTGCCACACCTGAAGCACTTGACCTTTGACAAGTCTTTCTTCTTCTTCTTCTTATTCTTCTGCTCCCCCTACCCCTGACTGGGACCCTTCAATGCAAGGGCCACATTCTCCTCTTCCTTCTAACTCTTCACGGTCTTACTGCTGCCACCACTGATGGTGCTCTTTACTAGAGCTCGCCTCATCTCCTATGTTGTAAGTCAACCCACATTTTGTCCCATCCTGCTAGTGTATCTCTACCCAATATACTTTGGACGAAGACTTTCCATTCCTCCGAGACACTTTTTAGTGTCAACCGTACTAGCTCTGAAGGTTGAGGTGTTGCCCCAACAGTTGCAAGCTAGTCTCGGACCTCTTGAATCCTGATGAGAAAGGGATCTATGCCTTCCCCCTTTTGCACCCTGATGCATCTCAAGTTTTCTTCCAGGAATATCTTTCGTTGCTCAAAAGTACCTTGGTATAGCGTGGAGAGCACATCCCACATCTCTTTGGTCGTTCCCTTGGCCACTATATGTGAGACTATACGATCTCAGACTCCATCCAAGATCAACCGCTTTGCCCTTGCCATCTCCTTCCTGTATTCCTTGAGTTGATATGCATGTTGGGGAACTGCCACCACATTATCTATGTAGGCTTTCAGGCCATATTCATCTAGAAGGAAGGACATCCTAGCCTTCCAGATGACGTAGTTGGAAGCACCATGCAACCTATCTTGATCTGTAAGCCCCATTGTGGCCATCTCTAATCAAGTTGAAAACTCCCTCTTTCCCTCTGCTTGGTTGTTTCTCTACGATAAGCACTCCCTTCTGCAATGCACAGATTTGCTAGCTGCTATTACCCATCTGCCTAGAAAAATCAAACTTCTAAGACTCAAAGTTCCCTGAGAGAAATTTTCCCTCTGTTGCGTGTGCTTTTCTCTTCCACCGGACATGCAACTCAACTTTTCAGCAACCCTGCAACTGAAAATCGAATTCCTACCCTAGTAATTCGGCCTACCTGTCTGAGCACTGCATTGCTTCTAAGAATTTTGGCCTGCTACTCTCTCTAAGCAGCGAAATTATTCCCTCTGCTCCTGAGCTTCCCGTCTGAACACTCACGCTCTGATACCATGTGAAAATTTAGAAACTGAAATCTTATTGCAACAGTTGGAACTTATTTTTCTAATTGTTAATTATTTTTAACAATTTATCTGCTACGGCAAATATCAAATAAATCACACTGCAACCTGCACAAATAAAACTGCGAAAATAATAACACTGGAAACTGAGAAAATAGTATTACAAGCACACATAAAAATGACACTGTTATTTTTGGACAAATGTCATCGGAATAAGAACAAATAAATGAAAATTAAAACCAAAGAAGAAAACAAAATTAAATTAAATAAATAAATTACAAAAAAAAAACCTTGGGAAAATTGGTGCAGTAGTGAGGGTTCTAACCATTATGCAGCAGTGAAATTCTAAATACAATCTATGGATGCCCAACTAGCAATCTAAACAGCAAGAAAATCTTGCCAAAATTATTTAAGGGAATTTCCCTTCTTCCACAAACAACCCCGACACAACTTTCCTCTAGAAAACTCATCTTCCTAGACCCTCTGCGTCAACCTCTGCTTGCATAAACCCTTGGACATCTAAGCCCAGAACTGCCTCTGATGAAGTCGTTATGCCTGTCTCTACTAAGCAAAATAATTCTTCGACCAACTGGAAGCTGAATCGATTTTCCCTCCAACCAAATCGCATTGCTTTTCTGAAACAACTACGCAATCCTCTGCGTTGCCTCACTAGGAATAACTCGACCTCCTTGTTGTTGCCTCTCCAGATCTGGAAAACTTCCTCTAGATTACTGTCTTTACCCCTCACTGCCTCTGCTTCCTCACTGAAGCTCGAATTCTCCAGCAACTCACTGCTGCTACTCTAGCAAATAGAATTCTCCAAGTGACACTGGTGTTTTCTCCATCACTACATCGATCCCTTCTTATATCTTCCTGTTAGGACTCCAACACCCAAGATTAAATCTTAATGGATGGCTCAGATCATTTCTAGATCGATCTATGTGAATTTCTAGAGAATTCTCACCTTTAATTAATTAATTCTAATTAATTTAACCGGTTTTCCTAAGTTTAGACTTAGAAAACATTAAAAAAAATAGGTTAATAATCTAATTAAGTCATCTTTAGTTGGAATTTCCAGAAACAATTTATGGGTTTTGGAGATCTCATGCATTCTAGCCTCTCCACCAAATTTCATGGCTAGAACACATCTGATGCTACAAAAACTAACGGTTGGAACCTAAGTCACATGGTTTAGGTTTGACAATGATTAGATTTGGTTTGAGTTCAAACTTTTTGATGAGTTTCACCATTAGGTTCGTCTATATACATTTTCTATCTATCTATCTATCTATCTACACACACACACACATATATGGATATATATCAACTTTAAAATGAAATATAGGATAAAATAGTAAGAAATGAACATCTATAAACCTAAAAAATATTATCACAAACATGGAAATTGCAAGGATAGATTACAAGCTTGAGTTGTTACATGAGGTTATGAGTTTTGATCTATGGACATGGTCAGTGTTATCAGGTTCGCCAAACCTCAAAAAGAAATTAAGGTTCACCAAAATTTGAACCTCAACGTTTAAGTTTGACAGACCTTGTGACATAGGTTGGAACCACTCAAACATCCTAACGTAATTAACGGCAATGTTAAAAATTTAAATAGAAGGACAAAAAGGAAAGAATTTAAGAATTACCATTAGGGAGTGTCCAAGAAGCACCTATAGTGTCCAGGAAACGCCTTGGGAGCACGCTCCTTGGCTTTAGGAGAACTATGCTCCCAAATTAATACAAAGCATGCCCAAAAGGTCTAGAGCGTGCTCCCAAGGGCACTCCCTAAGCCTCCCACTTAGAGCACGATTCTAGGACCTGGGAGTGAAATGAGGGACGGGGGAGAGAGGAACGGATCGTGCAACACTGATTTATATTATAATGAGTTGTCAAGCTATATTAAACACAACAACCCAACAAAGTTGTCTCATAAGAGGGTGACTTTCCGAAGTATGAAAACATGGAGGAATTGGTTAGAGAACTCAAATATTCAATCTTGAATGACTTGAACAAACTCAAAGAAACAAAACAAGTATTTCAAAGTTTCATTTCTCCCACATTTGAAGCATTTCGATTGGGCCACCCCCAAGTGCATGAGTCTTTGGCCTAGAGCCATCCCCCAAGAATCAATGACCAGGGAAAGAAATCTTCCTTGGATTGACTAAAGATTTCCACAAATTGAAAAGCTTGAAGAACCGAGTTTCTTTGTTCAATTTGAGTCTCTACAACTTTATTTAACCCAACATTGGATACAAGCTTTTGCAAAACAATTTATCAAAAGGTCCTTTTTCAGATCCATCTCCAATTTCTTCACTAAGCTATAGATGTCTATAGGCCAAGCTTAATTATGAAATCCAGCTCATTGATACACTCTAGAATTAACCTAGCGAGGTTATCCAAACGAAGCTTGACCTTTAAATCCAACGATGGTATCCAGCCATTGATCTTAGAGTGAAATAAGTGAAAGACATCGCTAATGCTTCTTCTAAATAGTAAATAGTATAAGGTCTCAGCCAAAAGTTTGCATTATGAAGCAAAAATGGTGACCAATAGAGAGGATTCTCATTAAGGATAGTTTTGTCTCGAGTGATTTCTATTTCCAAATAAATTATGTCTCTACAGCCTGCAAGCCTTGGCCTTTTCATATGCTTTTGGAAATTTACAAATAAAAAAAATAAACAACAATAAAAATTTGGTATATAAATTCAAAAATTTAGGTTGTGCATGGTTTGTCGATCAATTTGCTCATATTTTAGCATATATTGAATACTAAATTCCTTGCTGCGAGCAAGGAATAATAAAGATGTAATTAAGTTCAGTTAATGAATTGATATTAATTACGTCATAGGTTAGTGATTAGGTGTTGGTGAGGTTGCATAACTTAAACTCTCCCTCACTGAGAATTGACTATGTAAAGTATTCTCATACTTTATGTTTAATGAATTCTACTGAAACTTTCACTCTCCTGTGTGCATATTGTGAGTCTTGAATGGCGTATGGATGAATCTGAGACTCTGGAACCTGATAACAGTCCTATTTGCATAAGGTAATTTCAGATAACCACCAATCCCAATACCAAAGCAGAGCAAGGTCATATGATCAATGTACTTGAAGCAACCAGGTTACTGTAACAGAAAGGGATTTCATTATTTCCTTGGCTACTTCTGCTTCCTTACAGCAGAAGTGCGAATTGCAGCCATATTACATTCTACCAACATGTTTAAAGATTTTATGGACATGCCAATATCTCTGACCTTGTTCAATTGTAAGGTCATGTCAGACTAAAGTAACTAAACGTCGGCATTAAAGGTTAAATTAGAGTGAAATGTACCAAATGAATAATTCTCAAGCTCAGACTCAATTACAATTTGTATTCAATTTGTGTCACTGATGAAACATTTCTCATAAATTCGGAATTATGCTATTAAACCAATATTTTACCTGCTCTGATTCATATATCTTTAGTACATATAAATATATACAAAAAAACATGCATTCCTGAAATTTTCTGGTTCTTATTTTCTGATAAATCAATTTTTACACAGTTTGTGACGTCTTTTTTATTTTGCACAAGATATGAGAAGTATGATTTCAGTCTTCAACTAACGAAAAAATAGAATTAAAAAATGATTCGTCGAGAGATGGCTGTGCAAATGGGAAGAATCGTTGATCAGTTCGATATAAATCGTTCCAAACTTTCTACGCGCGAAAATTAAAACTTGATCAGATTTCTATCCTCCAGCAAGAATCGAAATTTACCAAGCAAAAACGCACTCGCAATTTATTCTACGACAAGATTTTGGAATTAATAATACGAAAAACGTGCACAAATACATACCCGGGGCCAATTCATGCGAAAATCTATAGACAGCGCGCGGCTCTTCTGAGCGATACCGAACTCACGATCGATTCTCTTAAGCTGCTCCCTAAGTGACTCCGCCGCTTCATCAACCTTCTCTGAAACCCTAAACTGGCGATTCCACCTCTCGGCCGTCTTTCTTGTCTCGTAAGCCAGACTCCCCAACCATGCATTGGCGGCTTCAATGGCTTTACGAAACCTGCGGTTAAGATCATCCTCATCTCGGCCACTCTGAAATCCGTCAATTCGCTCCTTGGCAGCATTCGCCACTGATTTGGCAGCGTCTGAGATTGATTTTGCAGCTTCGCCTGCTTTTTTTCGCGCCTCTTCCCCTACCCTGAACGCCATTTCCTGGAAATCACTGCGACCAGCGGCTTCCGCCGTCACCCCCATTCTCCTCCTCCTGATGAGCTTCTGCTTCTGGGACGAGACATGGTTCAAGCGGAGTTTAAATTGACTGCTTCGAGAATAATTAAGGACATGTACTTTCTGGTATTGGCTGCCATCGCAATTGCAAAGCCAAGGAGGTGACTTTACAGACAGGGCTGCCTGTGTTGTGGCCTGTAAAGCCATGGACATGGCTAGAGCCTAGAGCTAGAAGAGGGTTTGATGGGCGTAATGAATATCTTTGATATGATGTGAAAGATACAAATTAAACATTTGATTAATTGTTTTGAATTTTTATAAACGGAAAACAAGATTATGAGAACCCAAATATCTCCCTTTCAATGAACCTACCTAAAAATTGAATTCCATCGCGGCGCAATGGAAGAGTACCCAGTCCGATGGTCATCCAGCGACTTACTGCAACTTTGTATGGCAGTAATAACTTCATATCTAGAAGACTCGCTTGATAAAAATCAGTAGCAATATTGTTATTTATATATATATATTTCAATATGTAAGAAAGTTACATGAAATAGGTTTTAAATTTAGATTTATTAACTATTTAAAGATTAAATTTTATAGTTTATGGGCTACATGGTGTAGAATAGATAGTGATGGGTGTATTCTTAAGTCACTTTGTAATGTGAAGGTTATTTCTTCGAAATTTTGTTAGCAAAAATCAAGTGATATTAAGAGCTAGTATGGCTAGCGAGTGTAATCTCCAAGTGATTTTGACCACTTAGATGCTTTTGGATCATAATTTTTCAAACCACAAATCAAACCCAATATAATCTCTAATAAACTCAAACCATTTGATAAACAAAAAAAATTAACTATTAAATTTTATATCATATATTTAAAAAATTATACATTCAAAAAATTCAATCTTCATTTTAAATAATTTAATAGTATTTTTTTAATATTATAAAAAAATAATAATATATATTATATATATAAAAGATAAAACATCTTAACTATTTTCATGAATTAAAAACTTATTACATAATTAATTAATTTCAAAAAAAATGTAAATTTCGAGAAGATGATTGTAGTATGAAGAATTTATTTTTAAGAGTGCTCAATTCATATATATATATATACTACTATATATAATATATATAAAAAAAAAAAATTATAAAACATGTTAGTTTTAGGTAACACTAGCTAAACCATATAAATTAAATTGTTGGTTGGTAAATATAGATACATATATATTCATGACAAGCATTAAAGCATTTAATAATACATTTCACATTGTTAATATTAAAAAAAAAAACATAAAAATTAACTAAATTATAATTATGTTGAACGAGTTTTTTAAGAGGAAGTTTCATGAGGAATCTAATGTCGTCTATTTGTGCCCTCTAAGAACCTGCTACTTGTTCGTTCTCTTGGTAATCACTTGTTTATTATATGTATCGCCATGAGACATATATCTAGAATTCCTTCCTTAGGCAATGCATTACAGTGGATGAATGCCCCTAAAAGAAGGACTTAAGCAACGTGGTCATAAGTCTCAAGAACAATGAAGGTGTTTGAATCAAACTAAAGCTCAATGGATTCACTCATACGAGGATCGTTATTTTTATATGGACTATACTGTTGTTGTTGAAAAGGACCTTGTACAACTTGATATTGCCAGTAGTTTTTTTCTCGACGACACCAACAAAGTGGTAAAATCATCGCAAAGGAAAACGATAGTAGGCATCAACATTATAGATAATATGTTTAGTTTCTGTGGAAGGGCGTGGACATTGTTTAGTTGGAAGGACAATTTGAAACGATTGATTAGATCGTTGTTAATAGGAACACTATCTTAGGGATGATGCTTAAATCAATTGTAGCTTGAGGCACAGTCTAAGGCAATGGAACAAAATGGGGCATAGATTTTAATCCCTTCCTTCTTTTCCCAAACCTTATTCAGTATGTTCAAAATTCTTTTTATACATTTGATGCTTTGTTTCCTAGTCATGATCTCAAAAAAAATTCTCACAACAAAGTGGTCATTAAGGCAAATATCCAAGTATCTGCAACAGTCGCAGTGCAAGTAGATCAAAGTGCCACTTCTTTTTTCGGGGAAAAAGGTGTAATTTTATTAATGAAAACAAAATTACATGTTGCATCGACTAAGAAACATAGCATCATCTAGTCAATGACTCATGATAATCATAAACATACAGAAAGCAAAAACAATGTACATGATGGGGGAAAATCAGGCTTTTCTCCCCTTCTTTTTCTAGACCTTTCGCCATTCCCCTTGAGACGGCACAGAAGAGACAAGTGCAAGTTGATTCCAAACACCCTGTTTGGCATTGTCCTTGTCCAAGTCTGAATTGTATGATGAGTGAATACGCTTGTTCCCACTAGTGTCCCTTTCTTCTGGTATCCTGTCTGATTGCACTAGATGATTCCGAGTTTTAGTTGGGTCTTGTGAGGTTTCCCCCTATGTTTCTGGTTCCGTTGGTGTCTGGTTATTCCCCTTGGGTGAGGGCTCATCCTCAACATCGCCCTCCTCCTCTTCGTATTCCAGTGGGGGATATTGTCAACCTTTGGATTGTTTCCCAAACTTCTTCTTTCTTCGGGTGTCTTTTTTAGCTTCTGGACACGTATTATGAAGGTGCCCTGTTTGCCTACAATTCCTACACCTGAAAGTTGTGTTCTCATAATCTAAAATTTGTGTCCAAATCCATTTGTTGTGGAATAGGTGAATGTTTTCCGATAGACCTTTGCCGAGGTCTACTTCTACACATATATGTGCAAAGGTGTAGATCCTTTTCGCCACTCGTTTGGTATCAACCTTTATGTACTGCCCAATGTTGTTTCCCATGCCTGCTAGGACCAGGTTGTCCCAGAGATGGAGGGGAAGATTGTGCAGTCGAACCCAAACCGGCATTCTAGAGACAACCATGGTATTTGCATCGAAGTTTGGAAACAAGGGAGTGGTGAATAGGCCCGTCGAACCCCATAACCATGGTCCTTCTTGTAAGATTGTGTCTCTAGTCTCAGATTTTGGAAACCTTACAATAAAGAAACCTTTAGAGCATAGATGAATTTCATAATCTAATGACCAATTAGTTAAAATCTAGTGAAAAATTTCTACTGCTTTTGGCCAATAGCAATTGAATCAACATATAATGGATTGTGATTTGAATGAGGCACAACGCTTGTATGTTTTTGGAGTGTCTATGTTTAGTTTTGGGGTGTAGTTCAATTGATCCACTATGTATGGGCTTGGTGAATTTCCTACTTGTTTGGTTAGTTCTGTGGCTGCCTTTTTTCCCTGTAATATGTTGTTGAATGCTTATGTTTTGATTCTGTGCCTTTTGTTGTGTTGCACCCAAAACCATCACCTGCATTTTTTATTTTACTAGGTACCGCAACTCCTCCCCTAAGTCTCAAGTTAAGGATTATGGTGGAAACTGGTAGGATGTGTTAATCCATCAAGAGCTGGTTATCTTGCAATATTATGCCCCCATATAACAAGTTTTGCATATGCACAGGGTATCCAATTTTTTGTGTGATGTATTGCTTCAAATGCATTACTCTATCTGATATATTCACCCAAATTAATAACGAACTCCTGATAGGGTTTTTTAGGAAAATTTGAATGCAGGTAGTAATTACCAGTTGCTTGGAGCCGATATCTTCCTTGTTGCCATAGGGTTGTATTGCTTTGGATGTTCCATTTGTCCAGTGCTTTGTTTGTTCCGAATGATGTAGCAGGACGGAACAGAGTTCGACATGTTGTGCCATTTTGCAGGGCTTGTGCCAGACCTGACTTGATGGTGCAGAGGAATGTGTGGAAGTCCCAAAACCAGAGCCATTTCCCCCCTGTTTCCTCAAATTTCTAGGTGCCCAACTATACTAGACACCCTCCGTTGCAGAGTCAGCAGGCAAGTGTGAGGGTTTCGGAAGCCCCTTTGTCTTAGCAAAATTGTTAATCAGGGCATTCGGCAGATCTGGGCATGGTGAAATGAGAATGGATGGGTCCGCGGCGGCAAAAGGGTAGAGACCACATTGTATGCCCACAGAGCGGGACTTATGGTGCCCATCGACCCTTTCCTTCTTAAGTGAAGTAATTGTCGCCGCCCACAACGACTCTCATCCCAGCCATAAGTGGTACAACACTAGCAAAACAGAGTGTGGGGGGTGAGGACTGTGAAGCGGAGAAAGACTGTGATTGAAACCCCTTATGAGTCCCTTACATACCACATCCAGGTAGACCACATTTCTTTGGAGATACTATAGCTTTGTGCGCCCACCAGAGGCACGTTGTCTTTGACCCCATATTATCATTCACGACCACCGAGGGGAAGAACTTGGTTATCAGTCCCAAGCCTACACCTCCCCACAGTGAAACCCTAATGCTCACAACTGCCATTTTTTCAAACAAGCCTTTATGTTGTTGTCTTTGTTCCATCAAAGTGCCACTTTTGTTCCTAATGGTGGGATTTATTCCTAAGAGGGGCTCCATTGATTAGTACAAACAAAATTTGTCAAGGCCTTAATGCAATTAGTTTATATTTTTCATTATGAGTGGATCAAAAATTTTGTGGGCATGTTCGAAAATGGGCTCATCAATCAGAACCCTATTCAAAGGGCCTTAAAGGCTAGGTTACTCATAGTGATTCTTTTACAATAAGGATCTTGGATTTTAATTATTGAAAATATTGGTGCAGCTTTGATCAGAACCTTGTCATTTCAACCCACAATTGCTTAGGGTTTGCCTTCTTTATTATAATTGTAACATCCCCATGTTAAAAATCCATGTAATAAAGTTAATAAAGGAAAATAAGACCAAGTTCATGGGACACTTATTCCAATCTGAATGTTGGGCAAAACATCTTAGTGAGGGTGTTCATTTGGCTTATTATGGGTAAAGGAAATTGGCAAAGGCAACGACAAAGACTTTGGAAAGACAATAGGCATTAATTGGCATTTTATTTATGAAAACAAAAAAAATTAGGAGAAAAGGAAGGTGAAAGGCCACAGGTTGCATGTGAGGAGGAAAACGAAGGAAAATAATAGAAATTGAAGAAAATAGAGACCTCATTAATAAAAAGGCTTCTGAGGATCAGTTCACAACCTTTTTGTCAATTGAGTTTTGGAGCTCTATCTCTCATACTCTTGCACACTTAGAGTATTCTTGGAGCACTCTAGTATTGGAGGAAGGAAGGCAAAGGAAGGACAAGAAAGCAAAGGGAAGCAGAGGTCAATCAAGGAAGAGCGGGATCAAGCAAATACAATGGGATTATTTGTAGGTATCAAGTTGCATGTATGATTTCCTTGCTAGTTTTGACATGCATGGTACATGCATGTGTGTAGTTGGTTCTCTTGTTCTCATTGGCATTGATTTTGTGAGGTGTGTTATAGACATATTTGGGCACTGCAACCCCAATCACATATGTCCATAAACCAAGGGCTTCTAAGTCCCTAAAAGTGTTGTTTCATGCCCTAAAGGAACAAGGTCAGCTGATTACATCATCTCCCAGAAGTTCTCCACAAAAAACTGCTCAGAACTGGTCAAAACTGGACCATACAGAGTGCCCAGTGCTAAGGGTGTGATGCATCTCACCTGCACAGTGAAAAAAGTGCGATGCATACTGGAAAACCCTTTTGTAGGGTGCGATGGGTGAGAGTAAACAAATGGTAGAGACAATTTGCAAGGTGGATGATCATGGAATCTTCCAGAAACTTCTCCTGTGACACTTGCCTCTCTAAATTCGCCCAGGGATGAGTAAGAGAACATCAATCTCCAAG
>APFE031015259.1:133068-149434 GCA_000404065.3 Pinus taeda
AAGTTTTCCTCCACATTCTTGTATGTTTGATGATATATGCATTTGTGTGGTCAATATATATTTGGTCCTATATTGTTTATGATTGTAGATCTCTGCACTTTGAGGGTGTTATGCTACTTTGACTTTACAGGTACTCTTTGAAGCGGAGTGGTAAAGGAAAGAGCGGCAAAGATTTGTCAGAGAGGAGAAGGAACAAGTAAGGAACCAAGCAAAAGATTGAGGTTGGTATTCTTTGCTCCTCCCCTATCTACTTCTCGTAAAGGAAAACAAAAGTAACTTTAATCTGTTTGTTTCTAAGATAGCTACCCGTCTTAGTGGGACTAGCAGCCCTGCATAGACACTAGATTTCCTGATAACAAGGTGTGACAATGGTTTTCAACCTTACCTTACCATTTTTTAATAGTCATAGTGTGATGGGGTTTCTCTTACTTGGTTGAGTTGGATTATCGAATAGTTTCTAAACTGAGTGGGGTGGTCTTAGGAAAAATCATAAGGCCTAAGAATCCTTGAATCGGTAATGGTGAGATGCATGGTAAAGTATGGTTGTGAATAACCTCGTTAGGCCTAAGAATCCCTTGATCAGTAATGGCAAGATACATGGTAAAGCCTAGAGGTGAATACCTTTGCTGACCCTAAGAATCCCTTGACCAGTAATGACGAGATACATGATAAAACCTAGAGTGTTAATAGGAAAATTCCTCATTGTTTAGGTGGAGAGATCCAGAGGCATCCATGCTTGTTTATGGCCTAGTGATCCCTTTACCAGTATATGGAAGGATTGTGGTAAAGGTTTGGGCAGGATTGTTTGGGCCTAGGAATCCTTGATGCAATACTCAGTGAATCCTAAGGAAGTCTTGAATGGTTATGTTATGAGTCCCATATTCATGCTTGGAATATGGCATGGGGGTGATTGGTTGAAAGAAAGATTTGGTTCAACTCAATCTATGGTCGAGTGGTATGTGGAATTCTCTTGCCTGGTTGGCTTTTGCATATGTTAATAAGAGGTATTTTCCTCTCGTGTCTTCTGTGTAAATATACTTGTTAATATGTGGTTTTAATGGTTGTTCTATCATTGTTATTGTGTTGGTTATATGATGGTTATAAGCATGGATTATGACAGATCTTAGTCATGGCTCTCATCATGTTTTGATTAATAAATAATTGAATAATGAATGTAGGACCTAATATATGATAATGCAGTTGTTATGAGAGGGCAACAATCCTTCTTGATGATTCTCATATAAGTATGAGACCCTTATGTTCATCTTTGTTGTTATGACCTATAGATTACATGTTCGTGAAGTGTTTGACGGAATGTATGTCATGGCTAGGCCTTGTCTAGTTAGGTCCTTATTCAAGTTTTGCATTAGATGCCTTGTCACCATGTTATTCATCATTTCTGGAAGTTTCATGAAGTTCTTGGCAGAGGCCTGAGTCTTGGCCCTGAAAAAGTGGTTCAAAATCTGGGGTCACTGGCATAGAACTGCCTGAAAAAGGCCACAGTCACATGGAGGCCTTATTGTGGGAGTGATTGGAGGGTCTCAGTCAAATGGAGGCCTTGTCATGGGAGTGACTAGGGGTCTAGTTTAGTCAAACATCAAGTTCTCTTAGGGGTTGGACACCTAGAGGGGTTGGTTAGTTCCTGAAGGTCATGTAGCTCCTAAGGAAGGTCAGCTTGGTTTTGTTTTGTTGATTCCACTTCCTTAATTATACTTGGGGAGTTGAATCATATCATAGTAATTCTTAGTCACATGTTTACCCTGGTGGACCGGTTAGCTTGGGTAAATGTAGGAGAAGGGTGTTACAATAATGAAATTGGAAGATTGATCAATCATGTTATTTTTGAAAATCATGGTAACAACATATATGCCCACTTTTGAAGTCCTCATTGGAATTCTATTTTGATGGGAAAATTCAATTTAGTTATTCCCACATCTATCCAATTGTAGTCAAAGCCACTCTCTACTTACTAAAGTTCAAAGTGATTTGAATAACTTGTAATCAAAATGGCTTAGCCCCATCTCACATGAAACAAATAATATGCATTCAAATAGTCAAGGATCTTAAGAATTCAATTGATACATTCTTTTGCTCCATGCAAGACAAACTACGTTAATTATGATATACAACATATTATCTGATTTGTTTGTCCTTATTACTTCAATTTTAAAATCTCAAAAGCATGGGATAATTGTTCATTTATTGATTGACAACAATTAAGGGGTTTGTTCCTTTAGAATTACTTCCACTTTTGCATCTCTATTTTCAACATAATTCAAATATTATATTTGTCGTGACTTGAGTTTTAATCCTGAAAAGCTCATTCTAAAATTACTTGATTTATGTTTTCATTGACGATTCAATCTCCACATTGTTTTGATACTTCCAAATCATAGTACAATGTTAACAACATTTCCTCTAGTTGTATTTGGTAGCTTGATTAAGTTGTGTACAATGTTAACATAATCTCCTCTGGTTATAATGCCCTCCAGTTGGAGCTTGATTAAGTTGTGTATTTTGGTCATTTTTATATTCATGGAAAATTTGAAATATTTCATAAATTTGATAAATATGAATAAAATTGTTTGTTTTACTTCATTCATGTTTATATCAATTTTTTAAAATATTGCAAAATTTGCAATAGAGTTATACTCATGTATGTATCTCTAAAAACAACAAATAATCTTTCCTATAATTGCATGGATCTGGGGAATCAATTTAACTTTCCCTATTCCATGTGAGATTTATATTTTGCCTTCTTAGAAATGTGAAATATTTAAACCAGTTGTTGTTTCCTTAGCAATGTATAAAGCTTTTTTTGATAGTGCATTATCTCCTCCCTCTGTTATACAATCAATAGTATAAAGTGCCTATCACTAACACATTCAAACACGTACACGTTAGCTAATGTTAACTCAAATATATATCCACAATGTTATTTTTAGATGATGTCTCATTGAAAATATCTTTCTTCTCATTATTTTAAATTAAGTAATTCTCTATGAGCATTGCTGACATGGAAAGGGTAAGCATGAAAATGAGGCTTGCCTAGCCCTCCATTATTGCAGTATTCTTTTGGTGTTATTTTTTTAAAGTAATATCACAATGGACAATAATATAAGAGTGCATTGTGTCGCATGACTCGATTAAAATATGTACAAAACAACCACCATAAATTTTCTATTTGGTTGACCACATAGCATAAGTTTTCAATAGAGAAACTTGCACCACTCGATGTAAAATACAACACGTGTTATATTATTTAAATTCACTAAGATTCAATAGTTCTTATTGCTATTTTTTTAAATGGTAAATGGATATTTATAAATATAGTTCTTATTGTTATTTTTTTTAAATGGTAAATGGATATTTATAAATATTATAAAGATGGTCAAGTGGACATCCAACACAAACATCCCACATCTACCATAAGCATCCCTTCCTTTGGAATAATAAAAATTTTATACAAGGGGAAGGCTGGTGAATGTTTAACAAGTGGTGATAGGGTGTTAGAAATAGTTCAAGGTTTATGTGTTTTTTAGAGTGTTTGTAGGGTTCCTTTGTTTAACAGTTTCCACACAAAAAAAGTACTTTGTTGTCCATTATAATTGGAAAATTTCATGCATTTTTCAGCATAACCTTGCTTTGTGTGATCATTGCCTCCCTCAATGTTTCACATTTTACATAGATTTGTCTTTTTTCTTATGGTTTTGGTTATTTCATGCATTTTCATGGCATATTTCATGTTGTTTTAGGGTTCAACCCCTCTTGATGCTTGACCTTGCCCACTTTTTCTTTTATAGGTTATAGATTAATCAACATAGTAATTGTCCACATCAACAAGCAAGATTATTGGAGTAGTAATATTATCAGGAAAAATATTGATGTGAGAGACAATCAAGAGTTTTCATTCTAGATTTCAAATCTACCATTTGTACATCGAGTCAAAACAATTCATTTTCCCCACTTAGTGAAAACTAAAGTGCACCAATTCCTTATAGCTCGCACATGTTTCATGTGTGTTTATCTTGTCTTTAATGTAGACTAGGAAGTGACATGGAATTCACATGTTAGATCCACATGAAAAAAACATACACATCACATTGGTAAATACTAGTATTCATTGATGTTCTTACCAAAACATCACCACTACCTCTTTATTTGTAATCTAACAATCCATCACTACATCTCCTCAAACTATTGGAATCTAGAACAATTAAATGGAAACTTGGGGAAGATTGCTTGATTTTTTTTTTAATTGATTATATATTGTCGACTTCAAGTAATCAAATGGCAATCAAGGCATCATTTTTATCCTGGAAAGTTTTTGTTTAAATGATCAACATGTGTTATCTCTTTTATGGTCATATATGCATTCTCGTAAGAACAACTAACACATGATTATTGTTTGTGTGTACCCTTGAATTGATATTACTTGGAAATGAGAACATCTTTCTCTTGGAATATTCTTCCATATACATTTACAAACCAACTATGACAACGTTTAACCATTGAAAGATCATTTTTAATACATTAATTATGGACCCTATTTAATGGATCCTCTATTACCTATCCATTAACCATTCAACACATTTCTCTTACTTTCAAATAATGTATCGTGATTCACTTCAACATTTTCTTTACCCCACTTTATAGGTATATTAGTTTTATTTTAAAGTATTATAATTAGTTATACCAATAGGCGTGTCTATTTTGGAATAGGGCTTCAGAATTTTTATTTAATTATTAATAATTGTTAGGTGGATGGTAGAGATTTAACCTCCATATAATATTCTTAGTAGTATACATAAATTAAAAGTTGAGATTTATTTCCAAAGTAGTTATGTCTTTTTCCCCTATTAATTAAAAGAAAATGTCATATGAACAAGTGCCATAAGAAATGAGTTGTGGTTTTTGAGCATGTGGTATTGATAAGCCATGGTATGGTAACAAAGCCTATTTACAGATCAAGAATCTTCATGATAAAGTGGGGGTGAATCTCCATGGTTAAGAATCGTGTTACATATTTTTTTTTTGTTATGTATTGATGCAGGAGCATCATGCTCAAGAAAATCATTGTATATTTGGTTGACTTAGGGGATCTGATGTTTGATAATGAATTTGATTTCTTAATAGGAAATTTTGTATATTTTTCATAATTTGAGTGAGAAATATCTGTGTGAGGTTTTAAATGTAGATATTCTCAATTATGTGAGAATATGAGAGATGTTAGACTTGTGAAGATCTCATAAAAATCTTGGAGATTAGGAGATCCTAGAATAGGAAATTAGTTGAGTTAAAAGTGGATTGAGAGATTTGGTATAATTTGCTCATAAAGGCATAATTTAAATATAGAACTCTTGTTGAGATCCTCAAGGGATCTTTAAGAGATTTTAGAAATTAATTAAGAGATTTAAGTTGAGATATCTATGGAGAAGAACTAGGAACCAAAATTATCCATAACTATGTAATTATTCCTATAATTGTAAAAAAGGGGGGCATGTATAAGAGAGGTGAGTATGGAATGTGGAGAGAAAGGCTAGGGTTGCGTGCCCATGTTGGAAATCAAGCCAAGTATTGTATATATTTGAAACTGGTTAATGAAATGCATTTTTATGTGCATGTGTTGAAGACACTGTTTGTAATTTAAAGTGTAGATTGAAGGAATCTACGTGTAGTAGGGCAGAGTGTATGCTTTGAAGAAACTATCACTGTTATCGCATGATTTAAATCTTAGTTTCATATGTGTTAAATATTATGCATTTTAGGGATTATAGGTTACAGGGGCAGTGTATGTGGAATTAATGTAGAACTTGTGAGATGGAATTCCTTTCATCACACTATTCAAATATTAATTCTACATGTATTGAGTATTATGTGTTGTAGGCTTCATCTTAAATTCAAGATGCATTAATCGACCTTGTAATGGCCTTCACAACATTCAACACAAAAATCATCGTGAAGGAGGAGTAGGAGGTAGTGATGAAATGAGATAGATGATTATCGTAGTGCTCTGGGAAGAATTTGCAACTGAGATTACAATTTCGTCAGAATGATCCACAAGGAATTACTGTGGATTCTAACAGTGTTGAATCGCGTCGCAATCTAGTTGAGGGAGATTATGATTAAGAGAATTGACAATTGAATCACCATCAGAGCGAAAAGGATTCCAAAGAGGAGCAATAAAGGGAATCACACATATTGGGATAGTTTGGATCGTGATTTATAAGAGCAAAGGATGAATGATAGAGAATTGTGAATGCATTGAGAAAGGGTTGTAGAAATTCCCACTGTAGATCACCTGATAATGCAATATACTAAAGCAAAATACTTGATCTACTTCTACAAACAAACTTGTGGAATTTGAATTGATTATGAGCAAGATCAAATAGAACACATATAACAGAGAATGAGAAATCAATTCCACATGAACACAAAAGAATACTCTGGGGAAAGCCATAGCTAAAAACCCCGATCTCTGTAATATCATACAAGTGGAAATTGTTCTGGATTACACAAACCTTCAGCTCACATGCTATCCAACTCTCAGTACAATCCTACAATACACCTCACAGACTGAATAGACACAACATATGCCTTCCCTCAGCCCTCCAAGCCTCCTATTTCCTTGCGCAGTTTCTCTTGGGGTCCAATGCTGCCACCTGTGTGAATTGGCCTCATCAAACTCAGAAGTAACTATGCAATCTCCAAGGAATGAATTCCTTCTGCATGCAAGAAATATCCTCAATGGAATATTCCTACAACTGATAGTACACTGTCCCATCATCTGATCTCAACTGGGTCTCTGACTGAACTGACATGCATGAGTTATTTATGAGAGAATATTCAGTTACCTGAAGCGCAGTAGTTACATGCATGCATTAACTAACTGAACTCACAATCAGTTCCACAAACTGTTGGAACTAATCTAACTGGACTTAACTCAGTTAACTGAGCTAATTAATTACAACTCAAAGTACAACTCATCCTGATCTCCTTTAATCAAGGGATAACTTCCTCAATCAAAGGGGAAATTGTTGCATGTCTTCACATAGACTTCATGTTTGATTTTCTACAACTAATTAACTCAAGATGAATTAATTAATTATTTTACAAATAGCTGCTAAGATAAATTCGAATTTTAATTCTCAATTTTAGTTTAGGGACTAACTAAAATTGGAATGTATCCTGAAATGCTATTTATAACAGTGTTGTTTTTAGCACTTCTATTTTTAGAATTTCTTATTGCTATTTTCAACACTCCATCTCAACAAGAAAGGGATTATCAGTCACCCCAATCCTGTCTATGTGGAACTTGAACTTGCATTTTAACAATGCCTTAGTCAAAATATCTGCATCATGTTCATCAGTCGAAACATACAACAGCAACATGATCCTCTTCACCACATAGTCTCGACGATGATGGTACCGGATATTGATGTGCTTGGACCTGTCATGAAATATTGGATTCTTAGAGAGTTTGATACAACTCTGATTATCGCAGTAGATAATAGTTGGATCCATCCTCTGACCAAACAATCCCACTAGAATCTTCCGCATCCAAATGGCCTCACATGCTACCTGATTGACAGCCATGTATTCAGTCTCTGTTGAGCTAAGTGCAACTCACATTTGTTTCCTGCTATACCAGGAAACTACAGCTGAACCAAGGTTGAAGACTCCTCCAGAAGTGCTCTTCTTGTTTGATGGACTCCTTGCCCAATCTGCATCTGTGAAGTCCTGAAGCTTCACTCCCTCTGTCCATCTATACCACAATCCATATTGAGATGTGCCTTTGAGGTATCTCAGCACATGCTTCGCTGCCTTCCAAAACTGCTTGGTAGGCTGAATCATAGCTTGACTTAGTTGGTCCACCGCAAAGCATAAGTTTGGTCGTGTGTTCACTAGATACATTAGTGAACCCACAAGCTGCCGATAAATAGTAGCAGCTACTACCTCACCTGAAGTAGCATCCTCCTTCCTCCAGTTACCTGCTAGAGGAGTCTACATGGGCTTGCACTTCTCCATGTGGAACTACCTGACTATCTCACTGGCATACTTGTCTTGAAAGACGAATACCTCCCCATCCTTTTGCCACACTTCCATGCCTAGAAAGTAGTCCATAAGACCCATGTCTTTCATCTCAAACTCTAATGCAAGGTCCTCCTTGGAAGACTTGATCAATTGATCATCCCCTGTCAAAATCAGAACATCCACATAAAGAACAATGTTCAATGGTTTACCTTCTACCATGATGTGGTAAAGGTTCGCATCTGCTTCACTCTTAGTGAAGCCCAACCTGGTGAAATAGCTATCAATCCTGGCATACCAAGCATGAGTTGCTTGCTTTAGCCCGTACAAAGCTCTCTTGAGTCATCACACATGTGACTCACGATTAAAGGTCTCAAAAGCTTCTGGCTACTCAATGTACACCTCTTCCTCAATCTTCCCATTGAGGAAAGCAGTATTCACATCCATCTGATAGATCTTCCAACCCATTTGAGTTGATAGTGCCAACATCGATTTGATAGATGAGTACCTTGCTACAGGAGCAAAAGTCTCATTGTAGTCGATCCCCTCGACCTGTGAGAAACCATGGGCAACAAATCTTGCCTTATGTTTCTCAACACTGCCATCAATTGCCTGCTTTACCTTGTAAAGCCATCAGAACTCACCACTGACTTGTCCTGAGGTCTTGGGACAACATCCCACACACTGTTCTGAATGATAGATTCATACTCCTCTAATATAGCATCAACCTAGATTGGTTGTTGCATTGCTTCCTTGAATGAAGAAGGTTCGGACTGTACACACTCCCCAACCAGGGCCATGTAACCAGTGTACTGCTCGAGCGACCTCCTCTGTCTGCGCTAAGAAGATGGTTGTCCCACATTCTCTCACGCATCCAGCATCAACCCAGACTGGTTGTTACATTGCTTCCTTGAATGAAGAAGGTTCAGACTGTACACACTCCCCAACCAAGGCCATGTAACCAGTGTACCGCTCGAGTGACCTCCTCTGTCTGCGTTGAGAAGATGGTTGTCCCACATTCTCTCACGCATCCAGCATCAACCTGTCAGCTTCCCTTGAGTGTTTCCGCCGATCTCTGGAAGACTCAGCATGAGTGGATGTCTCCACTCCCGAATCCTCTGCATGCAGTTGCTCCGCATCAGCCCGAGGCTCCTCCTCCTTAGGAACAGAAAGTTCCTCCTCTACATGCAACTTGAGCTCCCTCTCAAGTGATGCTCGCATGGCTTTCTGCTCATCGAACTTCAGATCTCTGCGTACCATTGTCCTTTAACTGGTAGGTAGGAACACCCGATAGTTGTGGGGTGTATCAGTGTACCCGACAAGTATCCCTAACTCAGCTATTGGATCTAGCTTCTTCCGAGCATCTTTTGTCACATGGCAATAAACCGATGATCCATTGATCCTGAAGTGACTCACATCTGGTTACTTGCCGGAAAAGGCCTCCATAGGTGTCTTCATCCCCAGTATATGGTGTGGGCTTCTATTCTGCAAGTATACTACTTTATTGCATGCCTTAGCCCACAAATGAAGTGGTAGGCTTTGTTCATGCAACATTGCTTGAGTTTCTCCCACAATCGGTCTGTTCTTCTTTTCAGCCACCCCATTCTCCTGTGGGTTATGGGGTGTCGTCAACTCCCATTTAATTTCTTCTGTAGCACAAAAGTCCTTAAACTGCTGGGAGACATACTCTCCACCATTGTCGCTATGCAAGGCCCTTATTTTCTTTCCAGATTCTTTCTTTGCCAAGGCTTTAAACTTACAAAACCTCAAGAAGGTCTGATCCTTATTTTGCATAAAGTAGATCCAACATCTACAAGAAAAATCATCAGTAAAGATAACATAGTACCTTTGTTTAGTGGTGGAGGTTGTAGAGAATGGTCCACACACATCTGTGTGAACTCACTCTAGGATTGATCCAGCTCTACTGTCTCAATCTTGAAAGGAAGATTTCACATACTTACCCAAGATACAACCTTTGCATGTATCTGTCTGCTCCAGTTTTCCCTTAGCAAGTCCAGTAGAAATCTGTTGCATGATCTTCAAGGCCCCATGGTGCAAGTGGCCCAATCTTCTATGCCATAGCTTGCCAACATCTTGGCTCTGCACCATCTTTGCTTTAGAACTCAATGTAGCATAGTCGTTTACCTCTAGCTTGTAGAGATTCTTAACTCGAATCCTAATCCTCTTGGTCTGTCTAGTGCCGATATGCCTCAGGAGTACCTTTCCTTTACTAAAGACTACATCATAGCCTTTGTCTTCTAGCATAGCGACAGACACAAGATTCTTCTTCAGACCCGGTACATACTTTACATCAGTCAGGGTGGGAGGAGCTCTATGCTCCCTTTGAAACACAACCATACCTTCACCTGAAACACGGTACTTTCCATCATCTCCCATCTCGATCTGCATCTGGAGATCCTTCTCCTCCAAGGTACTGAAAAGATTATTATCACGAGGCGTGGAAATAGGTTCCACTATCCAGGTACCAAACACATCCCACCATGCATGCAATGAGAGAGAAATCCAATTCGAACTGTGAGGCCAGTGCCTCACCATCTGATCCCTTCTTGGATTTCTTCTATGGACAATTCGTAGCATAATGGCTCACCTCATGACAATGAAAGCATCGCACTTTCAATTTGTCAAACTTCTTCCCACCATGGGAAGAACTGGATTTGGAATGGGATGCCTTCCCTTTCCCTTTCCTCGCCTTGCATGCTAAGGCTAGACTTTCTTCATCATCTTGCTTTGATGAAGATCCATCTCTGGTGCTTCTTCTTATCTCTTCCCGCATCAGATCTGACAAAATTCATTCCCAATCTGGCAGTTTCTCTCTTCCATTTATCGAGTCTTGGTAGCTATGCCAGCTCTTAGGAAGATTGAGGAGAGCAAGACTCACCATGTCATCATCGGTTGTCGTGATCCCTACACTTCCAAGCTCATCCCTATAAGTGGTGAGCTTGTTTAGATATGTAGATATTGTGTCGCCCTTTTCACACTTGATTTTCCGAACCTTGTCTTTTAGCGCCAACTTCCTCTCATCGTTGTTGTTCTCATATAGATCTTTCAATGTTTTCCACATTGAAAACAACATCTCCTTCCCATGGAGGCTCGAGAAAATGTGGTCTCAGCCTCCCTCCAGGAGGATTCTCCTCACTCTAGCCACACAATTCTTCCATTCTGCTAATTCTATAGCATTAGCTGTTGCTAGCTTGGGGACTTCTTGATCAATGAAGTCCTTCAAACCGTTGTCCTCTAATACTGCTTCCATGCGATCCTTCCAGGCTATATAATTCGAGCTACCATCAAGGGCATACTTGAGTCTTAAACCGTTGAACGCCATTGGTGAAATTTGAGATGTGATAAGAATTCGAATTCTATAATCAGGAACTTGAAACTTTGAACTTCTCCCTTCTTTGTATATTGTTCTTCGCTTTGATCACTTTTGCTTCGATACCATGTAGAAATTCCCACTGTAGATCACCTGATAATGCAATATACTAAAGCAAAATACTTGATCTACTTCTACAAACAAAATTACAGAAGCTTAATTGATTATGAGCAAGGACAAATAGAACACATAACAGAGAATGAGAAATCAATTGCACATGAACACAAAAGAATACTCTGGGGAAAGCCGCAGCTAAAAACCTCGATCTCTATAATATCATACAAGTGGAAATATGTCCATATTACACAAAGCTCTAGCTCACAAGCTATCCAACACTCAGTACAGTCCTACAATACAACTCACAGACTGAATAGACACAACATATGCCTTCCCTCAACCCTCCAAGCCTCCTATTTCCTTGCACGGTTTCTTTGTGGGTCCAATGCTGCCACCTGTGTGAATTGGCCTCATCACACACTCATCAAACTCAGAAGTAACTACACAATATCCAAGGAATGAATTCCTTCTGCATGCAAGAGATATCCTTAATGGAATATTCCTGCAACTGATAGTACACTATCCCATCATCTAATCTCAACTAGGTCTTCGATTGAACTGACATGCATGAGTTATTTATGAGAGAATATTCAGTTATCTGAAGTGCAACAGTTACATGCATGCATGCATTAACTAACTGAACTCACAATCAGTTCCACAAATTGTTGGAACTAATCTAACTGGACTTAAGTCAGTTTACTGAGCTAACTAATTACAACTCAAAGTACAACTCATCCTGATCTCCTTTAATCAAGGGATAACTTCCTCAATCAAAGGGGAAACTATTGCATGTCTTCACATAGACTTCATGTTTGATTTTATATAACTAATTAACTCAAGATAAATTAATTAATTATTTTACAAACAATCGCTAAGATCAAATTCGAATTTTAATTCTCAATTTTAGTTTGGGGACTAACTAAAATTGGAATGTATCCCGAAATGCTATTTATAATAGTGCTATTTTTAACACTTCTATTTGTAGCATTTCTTGTTGTTATTTTCAACAAGAGTTGCGTCGGAAAATAGATGGGTTGCGCTTGAGATAGAAGGGTTGTGCTGAGATAGAAGGGTCGCGCTAGGTGACAGAAGAGTCGCATCATCCTGCAGAAGCGCCGCGCTTGGTAAACTCTGAAAAGCAATCCTTCCTTGTTCATGTATAACTGTGAGCACAGTTTAATCAGAGAGTGAGGGATATGAAGGGTTGAAGTCTCTTTGTTAAGACTTGTAGTGTAGTCTTAGTGTTTTAAGTCTACTGATTGTGAAGTATAGACCTAGTAGGTAATCAAGTATATATGCATAACTTATATATTAATTATTTTTATCATTTTTTCCAAGGAAAAAGTTGTAATTTTATTAATGAAAACAAAATTACATGTTGTCGTTTCTTACAAGAAGTCCATCATCTAGTCAAAGACTAATGATCATAAGTTCAATACATAAACAATCAACTAAAATATGAGGAGAAAAGTTAGACTTTTCTCCATTTCTTCTTTTCAACCTTTTTCCATTCTCCTTGAGATGGTGTGTATGAGACAATAGCTAGCTGATTTTCTTCTATTCTTGTGATTTCCTTGTCTGAATCTGAATTATCAGGAGCACGCTTACGTTTTATTCTTCCATTGTCCTTTTCTTTAGTTATCCTTATTAGTTTATTTGTGGGCCCCTGTAATTCTGTTGGTATGTGTGGTTTTTCAACTTTTTCTTCATTTTCTTGTATATGCTATTCTTCCTTATTTGGGGTGGGTTCCTTTTCTGCTTCTTCCTCTCCCTCGTCTGATTCATTTGGCGGAAATTTTCATCCTTTTGGTTGCTTCCCTGGTTTCTTCTTCCTTCGTTGCTCTTTCTTGACAATAGGGCACATATTATGTAAGTGTCTTGTTTCGCGACATATTTGGCATCTGAAGGTTGTGTTCTTCAAATCGAGAACTTCAGTTCAAATCTGCTTATTGTGTATTAGTTGAATGCGATCCAGTAGGCCTTTACTGAGGTCCACCTCCACACATATATGTGCGAAAGTATATATTTGTTCTTCCATCCTTTCTTCGACAATCTTTATGTATCGTCCTAAGATATCCTTAATGACTTCTAGCACTTGATTATGCCAAAAGTGTAGGGGAAGGCTATGTAGCCTCACCCAAACTGGCATCCTTGATACAATCATGGTGTTAGCATCAAAATTTGGAAACCATGGAGTGATGAAGAGCCTGATCGATCCCGAGAACCATGGGCCTTTTTATAGGATAATTTATCGTTGTTCTGATGATGCAAATTTACAATGAAGAAGCTTCTGGAGTAGAGGTGTATCTCACAATTTATTGTCCAATTTGTGAAGATCCAATGAAAAAGATCCATTGATTTTGGCCAAAAATTGTTAAATATACAAATGAGGGCTTGTGCCTCATAGGTTGTGCAAAAATCTTTTGTTTCTAGAAGGTCTATGTTCAGTTTTGGGACATAATTTTCCTACTCCACAATGTATGGATTGGGATTATTTTGTGTCTGATTTGAGCTTGTTGTAGCTGCTGATTTCCCTTAGAGGATTTTTTTGTAGGAGAGACCAACCTTATTATGTTCCAGATTCGGTTCAGTTCCTTTGGGTAATTTAGATCCAACAACACCTCTTGTTCCTTTGGATTTACTTGATCTCATTGCTCCTCCTCTTAGTCTTAGATTGAGGATGATGGTGGTAGAAGGGAGTATGTTGTATTCATGTATACTTCATTCATCCTGTAAAGATATACCACTGTAGATCAAGTTTTGTAGTTGGTATCGATATCCCAGCTTATTCATAATATTCTGCTTCAGTTGTAATACCTTGTCAAAAGCATGTATCCAAATTGTTGTAGACTTACCTGCTAGTGTTTTTAAGAAATATAGGAAAAAATTATGTTCTTCATGTTCTAGGAATTCAATCCCTTTATATGCAGGGATATGCGAGACTGGAACGATCTCCAACCCTTGTAACTAGGTAGTGTTTTGTTTTGTGTCGATCTGCATAAAAGAAGTGCAGACCATCTTCTTCGCCTTCACTTTTCCATTTCCATAGGTCATAAGATCCTATGACCCCCCTTTGTCGCAGTCCTCCACCATTTCCTCCCAGACAGCACGTTGTGGAAACACTCGAAACCGGAAAGAGCAATACAGATCTGCCCATAACAGGGTTCGATCTACTACGTAGAGCTATAGTTCTAAGAGGTCTGGCCGAAACAGAGACCGATCTATTACTTGGAGCACCAAAACTGGGAAGTGGTCACTTATCCCTGAGAAAAAATCTAGATTCGTCTAAAGCGAGTGTCGATCTACCACTATGGAGTCGAGATATTTGATAGGGTGAGGTAGATTTGGATCAAAGTTCCCCGAAAATCTTTGCATGTGACTTTGTAGAAATATACCAAGCTTCTTAGAGGACCCTCCTTTGTGATTTATCTTAGAGACAACGGATCGGTAAAGGGAAGATACAAATCGTGAATAGGCTTCCGGATTTGGCTAGTGCAGGGGCTGATCTACCTTCTGGGTGGCTAGATCTGATATGTCATGGCCAAATCTATGGAAGAGTCTTCGATCTAGAAAGGGAGTGATCATGCGTGGCCAATGGAGGAGCCATTCAACATCTGGGAGATCATACTCTGGTTCGTGGTGAAATCGAGGAGAGATTGTTTGGCATAGTCCACAAAGGCACCTTCAGATCTTCTGTGGAGGCATCGTATTCCCATCATGTGTTCTCCATTAATGCCCAGATCGTTCGGCTGGGGAGCAGCGGTGACATAGAAAACATCTTTATAAATCCTCGTCATCTGATCTTGAAAGATGTTTCTCTTATCATATCATGGAATATGGCTCAAATCTAGAAGCATATGATCTAAATGACATGATACCTCCTAATCATTAATTATTTTTAACATTAATAATAATAATAATAATAATTTTAAATAAATTACATTTTAAATAGTGATAGCTTGAGCTTTATATTTTTCCACATTGGTTAGGGTTTTGGCCTATCTGGCCCTCTATTGTGCAGATCTTCCCAAAGACCTACATTGAATGATGAATTCTTATGAACTCTGATCCATACTTAAACAGGAACGCAACAAATTACAGAGACAATCATATACACAAAGATGCAGCGGAAATAATACTTCATTTCATTAATGGAAAATACTGAAATATGCTTATAACCAGAAATGGAAATAAACCAACTAGGGCGATGGTAGCTTATTTCTGAGAAGAGATGTGTGGCTACAAGCCTCTGAACTATGTTACAATGAGGCTCGAAAGCCTATTTATTGTTGAGAAACAATGGAAAAATCCTTCACATTCCAAAACCTAACTCTAGAAGATGAAACGCCAAATTGTGGGCCCCGTTTTTGGGTAAGTTGGTACATCAACTTCTCGGGGCCGCGAATTGGTTGTATTATCTCCATTTGACGCGCATGATAGCCCGTTGGAAAGATCTCTCCGAGGACTACCACGAAAAAGATGATTTTTAGATAGAAAAATTGGTGGCGGTAGATTTCCCAAAAAATGTCGTTTAGGGCCTCAAAACGGCTCCGGAAGTTTAGGACCCGATAAAACTGCTAAAAATAGTAAATTGTGCTATAATTAAGGAAATTGAAAAAACTGAAAGAAGCACTAGAGGGGATCCAAGTGGAATTAGCAGGTGGCCACCAATATCCACCTGGATCATTCCTCCCCCCTTAGGAAGTAATGGTCCCCATTGGGTTGAGTTCCTCCATGAGATAAGGGAACTTCTGCTGCACTTGGTCCCTCGTGAGCCACTTGCCCTGGTGAAGGAGTTGTCCTGCTTTGACAACTCGATACAGTTGGATATTCTGCTGGTGAGTGTGCTTGATCTGTGTGTCCATGATCTGATCAGTTGCAGCTTGT
>APFE031015259.1:154258-164692 GCA_000404065.3 Pinus taeda
TTAAACAGGAACACAACAAATTACAGAGATAACCATATACACAAAGATGCAACGGAAATAATACTTCATTTCATTAATGGAAAATACTGAAATATGCTTACAACCAAAAATGGAAATAAACCAGCTAGGGCGATGGTAGCTTATCTCCAAGAAGAGATGTGTGGCTACATGCCTCTGAACTGTGTTACAATGAGGCTCGAAGGCCTATTTATTGTTGAGAAATAATGGAAAAATCCTTCACATTCCAAAACCTAACCCTAGAAGATGAAACGCCAAATTGTGGGCCCCATTTTTGGGTAAGTTGGTACATCAACTTCCCGGGGTCGCGAATTGCTCGTATTATCTCCATTTGACGTGCATGATAGCCCGTTGGAAAGATCTCTTCGAGGACTACGACGGAAAAGACGAGTTTTAGATAGAAAAATTGCTAGCGGTAGATTTCCCAAAAAATGTCGTTTAGGGCCTCAAAACGGCTTCGGAATTTTAGGACCCGAAAAACTACTAAAAATAGTAAATTGTGCTATAATTAAGGAAACTGAAAAACTGAAAGAAGCACTAGGGGGATCCAAGTGGAATTAGCAGGTGGCCACCAATATCCACCTGGATCAAACTCACAATGAAATCAATCTCTCTTGATGAAATGGTGGCTGGATTTGTAATTTATTTCACTCGGCCAACTCAAGCCAAGGAGAAGTCAGTTACTCCTGAAGGAATGGCAACTTTCTCTAATAGTTCTTCTTCTAAGGCTACTTAAGCCAAGGTTTCTTATAATTCCATGTTGAAAGCTGCATATATTCTCCTGACAATTCAAGAAGCTTCTACCATTGATGTTCCCTTGGGGGATGAAGCCTTTAGCTATACAAAATAATTTTAGAATGAGGTTTGATCTGTATGCTTAATGTTTTTTGGTCATGGTTGAATGATCTCCATAAGTGGATTTATAATTCTTGGAAACCTTTATTGTTTGAAGATCTCAATATTACCCTCTAGCTCAAGGTTTTTTATTATTCTCTTTGATACTCTTGAGGATAAGAAGACTATTTGGGATTTTGGGCCCTGGTTTTGGGGTGCTGTTGGTCTCTCCATGCAGCCTTGATCTCCTTCTTTTGATCTAGTTACGACGACAATCTCCTCAACTCCAATTCGGGAAAGGGTCTTGGACCTTCCCCTGCATATTTGGAATCTCCCTTCATTAACTCATATTGGAAATGTAATAGGGAAATTTTATTGATCAGTTCATAAACTGAGCATTTCCTCAAGACCTAGGTTGAAATACGCATGGATATGGATTTTGAATAAAGATTTTTCTACCGAGATAAACCTGATGACTCTAGACTATGTATGGGTTCAAAATCTTGACATGAAAATGTTTCATTTTGATGTCGAGCAGGTTATGAAACAAGGCATGTAATCATGAATTGCACCAAGCAATTGTCGAATAATAATAGTCTGAAAAAATAGTTGAAGGCCCAAATGGTGGTAAGGTGCTCAGATAAAGCACTATATTGTATACAAGGAAAAAGAGACCCAGGGCAAGGAGGAACAAAATAAAATCAGGAAGAAGTGCATGTCAAAGAGGAACCACCAAAGGAAGCACAAGGCAGTCTGTATGCAGCTAGGTCACAAAAATAGAAGAAAAGATAGATCAACAACTTCAAAATCAGCCTCTTCAAGGGGGAAACCTCCTTTACATTACATAAATGAACAATTCTTGGATGGTCCAAATGACAAAACCTCATTTCTATATATAGGAGTCTAAGAGGTCACTATATAATCAAAGTCGACATAACAATAATAATGTAAGGGCACAACAATAACAATAACGGGGTTACACTATTAACAATGAGGGAATACACTAGTATTATAGGGACCTAACATGCCCCTCTCCTTCAAAAAAGTGTTGTCCTCAATACTTGAGTAGTTATGAATGCTTCTATATAAACTTCTCATCCTCCCATGTGGAATCTTCTACAAGCAAGTTCTTCCACTTGATCAGATACTCTAAAATTGATTGATTTCGTAGTTGTCGAGTTCTTGTGTCCGTGACTGCTTCAAGTTCCAATTTGATTTTTCCTTCCTCGTCAAGTTTTGGCAATATTGTTTGAAATGGGAGATTGTCACCTATAACCTTCTTTAAGCATGAAACATGGAAAACTAGGTGCACTCGGGAAGATGTAGGAAGCTCCAATTTGTATGCCATAGTACCAATATTTTGCAACACCTTGTAAGGACCATAATACTTTGGTGATAACTTATTATCCTTCTTAGCTTGCTTGAGGGACATCTGTTTGTATGATTGCAGCTGTAAAATACCTAGTTGCCTACATCAAAACTTCTTTCGCTACGATGTTGATTATCCTGTTGTTTCATTATATTCTGCGCCAAAGTGAGGTTATCCTTTAAGAGTTGGAGAACTTGTTGTTGATGCTCGATGTGATCTTCCACTGCTTGACCTTAGAATTTTCTTGTAAAGATGATGCGATGGACGGTGGATGATATCCATAAAGTGCCATAAATGGGGCCATTTTTGCTGCAGTATGGAAGGAAGTGTTATACCACCATTAAGCTAGAGGTAACCACTTGACCCATTATATTTGTTTATCATATACAAAGCATCGAAGATATCATTCCAAACATTTGTTCACTATCTCAGTTTGCCCATCTGATTGAGGATGATAATATGAGCTATGAGCTAATTGGGTACCCAGATAAAAAACTAATTTTGTCAAAAAAATTCCAATGAAAATAGGATCTTTGTTGCTTACAATAATCTTTGGGTTTCCATGTAGCTTTTGAATTGTTTCCATAAAAGCAGTAGCAACTATACTAGCTTTAAATGGATGAGATAATGCACAAAAGTGTGCATACTTGGTAACTCTGTCAACTATCACCATGATGACACTCTTTCCTTCAGACTTGGGTAAACTATGATAAAATCCATTGAAACCTCCTCCCAAAGTTGACTTGGAATGGATAAAGGTTGTAACAAACTGAGGGTCTTAATTATCTCAACTTTATTTTGTTGGCAAACCAAACATATTGCCACAAACTTTTGAATATCTGATTTAAGGCCATCCCAAAAAAATCCTTCTTAACCCTGTGGTAAGTTTTTAAAAATCCCGAGTGCCCTCCTAAGGAGAGGTGTGCAATTCCCAAAGAATCTTTTCTTTGATTTGGGAATTGTTACAAAGGTACAAGGCTTTTTTACCATAATGAATCATTATTCCAGCTGAATGTCTCAGATGTACTAGGATCTTGTTGGATCTTTTGAATGAGTGCCCACAGTTCTCCGTCATTCTTCCATTCATCCCTTGCTTCAGTTATTCAATCTAGTTGGATAATATAAATAGCACAAAGAAATGCTTCCACATCCTCATCATTTCTTAGAGCATCTGCAACAACATGCTTCCCTTTTTTGTAGATAATTTCAAAGTCATAACCCAACATCTTTATGACCCATTTTTGCTGCTCTTCCGAAGATAATTTTTGTTCTAAAAAGATTTTAAGACTTCATGATCTCTTTTTACCTTGAAGCGCCTTCCCATTAGGTAAGGTCACCATTTCTTAAGTGCATGTAGTATTGCCAACATTTCCTTCTCATAAATAGCTTTGTGTAAATACTTTCCTTTGATTGGGCGACTTTCAAAAGAAATGGGCCTTCCTCTTATTACATTAAAACAACACCAATTCCATTTCCTTATGCATCACATTCCATAATAAAAGTTTTTGTGAAGTATGGCATATCTAAGACTGATGCTTTGGTAAATTACCTCTTTAAGTTGCTCAAAGGCCTTACTGTCTTATGGAGTCGAAGAAAATGCATTTTTCTTCAGTAATATTGTTAGAGGTGCTGCTATCTCCCATAATTCTTAACAAACTTGCGATAATACCTTGTCAACCCGAGAAATCCTCGCAGATGCTTTATGGATGTGGGTATTTTCCATTCCTTAATTGATTTAATTTTGTTAGGGTTTACCTTAACACCCTCATGAGATATAATATGACCTAGATATTCCACCTCCTGTACTCTAAAGAAACATTTGGAGGTTTTTGCATATAATTGTTTCTCCTCCAATGACTTGAGCACCTTGTCAACATGTTGAACATGATCCTTCCAAGACTTGTTGTAGATTAGCATATCATCATAAAATACTAACACAAATTTTTCTAGAATGGTCTGAAAATGGAATTCATTAAATCTTGAAATGTAGAAGGTGCATTGGTAAGGCCAAAAGGCATGACCAAAAATTCATAATGACCCTCACGAGTTCTAAATGTTGTTTTCAGAACATCTTCAGTCTTCATTATTATTTGATGATATCCTGAACGAAGATCCAGCTTGGTGAAGTAAATTCCTCCATGTAATTCCTCCAATAATTCATCAATGATAGGAATGGGAAATTTATCTTTAATAGTGAGCTTGTTGAGCTCCCTATAATTCGGGAACATGTGGCATGATCCATCCTTCTTTTGCACCAATACCACTAAAGTAGAGAAAGAACTTTGACTAGGTTCAATTTTACCAGCCTCTAGCATTTCTGCAACCATACGTTCAATTTCACTCTTTTGGGCATAGGGATATCTATAAGGCTTGATGTTTGGAGGAATACTTACTGGAATCAAATGAATAGCATGATCATGATCACAAATAGGTGGGAGGCCTTTGGGAGTCTCAAATACCTTGGAATGATTGTCCAAGACTTTTTGAAGGTTTGGAGAAATAGATGATTTCAATGTTGAAGCCTCAAGTGAACATAATTGTGCAATTACGCCCCATTGTTCTTTCTTTAGAAGCTTTGTCATGCTATTAGAGCTGATTATCTTTCCTAGTTTCCCTGTGATACCCCTTAATTCAAATTCCTTTTCTTCCCAAAAAATTATCAAGAAAAATTCTTGAAAATTAAAATCTATCGTACCCAAAAATTGTAACCATTAGACTCCTAGTACAACATCAGCTCCACCCATTGGAATGGAAAGCATTGGACTATTCAATACATATTCTCCCATGGATAGTTTGACATTATGGCACTTTCCCGAGCAATTTATGGTTCATCCATTTTCAACCATCACTTGACACTCTAGTGTTGGATATAGGAAGCAATTTAATTCCTTAGCTATCTTACAATGAATAAAATTATGGGTACTACTTTAATCAATTAACACTATTACCTTTTTCTTCTTGATATGTCCTTCTATGTTGAGAGTTCTAGCAATGGTAATTCCTGCTAATGCATTACAAGATATGGTCATATTCATTTCTTATTCCTATAGTGTTGGTTCCTGGTGTATATCTTTGTCTTTTTATGTTTCTTGTCCCTTTTCTTCCTCCTCTTCACAATCAATGTAAAATAATTTCTTCTCAACACACTTATGACCTTTAGTGTACTTGCTATCACAACTGTAAAAAAGCCCTTTTGCTCTTTTTTCTTCCATTTTTTGTGGTGTCAACCTTGTAGGTTGTGGAAGGCTAGGAGTAACCACACTTCCATATTTATAGTTGTGAGTGATAGGCTTCCTTGTTGCTATAATTTTTCTTTCAATATTTTTTGCCAACCTGAATGCCTTCTTTAATGAATCAGGTTCCCAAAGGCGAACCTCATGTTGGATGTTATCCTTTAGAGTCCCTATGAATACATCAATCCTATGCTCCTCTAGAATATCATTTACCCTTATATTCAACTTTTGGAAGTCCTCAATGTGCTCCACTATTGAACCCTTTTGTTTGATATTTATCAATTGGCTAAAGAAGGTGTTGCTCTTTGTATCCTCATAATGTGTTATCATTTCATCCGTAAAAATTCACCAAGTGAAAAATTGTTTACGAGATCAAATTCATCGATACCATACAATTTGATTGAGTTCTAGATATAAAGTTGCAATGCGTAGCTTTTGTGTGTTTTGCACATTATGGATATCGAAATATTGCTCCATCTGTAGTATCCATGTTACGGGATCCTTGCTATCAAACGTCCTCATATCAATCTTTGGAATATGGTGGGCCTTCAATCCAATATTAGAGTCTATGAAATCATGATTAAAGTTTCTTTTATTCTCATCATGAGTTTCCTCTACTACCTTTTCACCATTAGGAAACATTTCATGTAGCAACTTTTCCAAACCTCCCTTCAAGCCTTCCATGTCTTTCTTCAAATCTTCAATGCCTTTTGATTCATTGATGTCATTCTTCAAATAATCAATCTTAGCTTCCATGCCATTCTTCAAACCATCCATCGTAGCTTCTACTCCATTCTTCAAACCATCCATCTTACCCTTTGTTACTTTTTGTGAGAGTGGAATTTGTTGCACTTGGTCTCGTAATTTTGATATATCATGTTGCATTTCTTCCTCTTCTTCATGAGTCATAGAAGAGATTTCGGGTTTCTTATTAGATGTTTCCATTTTCTTTCTTCGGGGCATCAATTAATGATAATTATGCTTCATTATTCCCTTTGAAGCACTTCAAACTATTTTTTCAAACAAAACTTATGCAAATTTTAAAAAATATTGCACACCTTTTATTTTTTTGTTTTGCTTTGTAGGAGCTTGATTTTGAATCTGATGTATCTTTGAAATTTCAAATCTCCAAGGTCTGAAATTTCGTGTTGTCGTAGAATTCTAAGTCCTCTTTCCAACCCCACAAGTATTATCAAGATTGGATTTTCCAAGGAAGAGTTATGCTCAATCTCCCACAATGTCCTGATTATAGATTAGTATAGTAGAGCGAACTTGTACAAAGTGCCACATGTCACTGTTTTTACCTTCGACCCTAAAAATGATACGCAACAAACTACAGTTCGTCCTATTTCTATATCTTTTTACAAAATTTGAATCCGATGGTCAGAGAGAAAGTTATGATGATTTTCCCAAGGTCACCTGTTTGGGATGGAATTCAGGAGCATGTAAAAACCCTAACTTCCTCGGTTCATATATCTGAAAGTTTTGCGAGAAACAGTCTGAAATTTGGACTTGAAGTTCTTTAATATGTCGTCTCAAATTTGTTGTTGTTGTTGTTGTTTTTGTTTTTGTTGTTTTGTTTTTGTTTTTGTTTTGTTTTTTTAGCTTTTGAAGCCGATTATAGATTAGTTTAGTAGAGCGAACTTGTACGAAGTGCCACATGTCACTGTTTTTACCATCGACCTTGAAAATGATACGCAACAAACTATAGTACGTCCTGTTTCTGTATCTTTTTATGAAATTTGAATTCGATGGTCAAAGAGAAAGTTATGATGATTTCCCAAGGTCACATGTTTAGGATGGAATTCAGGAGCTTGCAAAAACCCTAACTTTCTCGGTTCATATATCTGAAAGTTTTACAAGAAATGGTCTGAAATTTGGACATGAAGTTCTTTAATATGTTGTCTCAATTTTTTATTATTTATTTATTTATTTTTGTAGCTTTTGAAGCTTCGTAGAAAAAAAGCTATAGCGAAAATGCCATGATGGCTTGTTTGAAGCAGCGAAACCCTAGAATCCAAAGCTCTGATACCAATGTTATGCAAACAACTTGCAAAATAGAAGAAAAGATAGATCAACGACTTCAAAATCAGCCTCTTCGAGGGGGAAACCTCCTTTACATTACACAAATGAACAATTCTTGGATGATTCAGTAAATAATACAAAACCTCCTTTCTATATATAGGAGTCTAAGGGGTCACAATATAATCAGAGTTGACATAACAATAATAATGTAAGGGCACAACAATAACAATAGTGGGCTTCTATGGGGCACAACAATAACAATAACTAATAACAATGATGAAATATACTAGTATTATAGGGACCTAACACAATCAGGAAGAGATATATGTCATAGAAGATCCACTGAATTCATAAACAAAGGAGAACCAAGCCTAACAAACCCTTGTGAATTATGGGTCGTGCACTGATATCTTAGGAAACATGACTAGAAATGCAATTTCTTGGGATGATTAGGCATATGGAACAAGGGATAAAGGCAACAAAGACCACTCTCCGAAGAGATACTCAGCTCCACTAGAAAAAATGGGATGGACTCAAGTTGGGAAAAAGGGAAAAAACATCTCGGCAAGGAAAATGAGAAGTTAGTCAAAGTTAAATCGATAAGAAGTAATAAATAGAAAGCAAATGTATTTGGATCTTGGGAGTATTTTTGAAAATCTATAGTTGGAAAGCGAATACAATTTTTGTTTTATGGAGTTCCTGATTGAGGGTTTGGATTGAGTCATTGTGATCAATACCAAACTCACAAAGGATATTGGTAACTCAGAAGAAATGTAGTGGTTATTGGCCATATCCTAACCTTCTTTTTTAATCAATTCTCATCTATGTTTCATTAAAAAAATATTATTATCATTTTAAATAAATTTATAATTTAGTTAGTATTTTGATGTTTACAATAGATTGATGCCTATGGTATTTACCAACTATTTAATTTATATGGTTGTGCTAGTAATTATTGAAAAAAGAATGTCTATAGACACGTCTATTTTGGAATAGGGTTTCTAGAAATTTAATTTAACTGCTTAAATCCATCTAAACTCTAGATCAAGTGTCGAGAGGGATTGAATCTCTAGAGGTGCAAGCTTATTTTTGTGTGCAAAACTTGAGGAAAGGTTTGCACCTTTAGAGATTTGATCCCTCTAAGCTCTTGAAAGATCTAGAGTTAAGATGGATCTAGGTTGATTTGAATTATATAAGTAAAGTGTAAAGTTAAAATAATATAATTTCCATATTTAAATATATGATATGGAAAAAGTAATTATAATAATTTTTAAAAGATTACCCACCAAAACACAAAACGATGGCTAGAGTATTAGCAGGTGTTTGTGTTGGATCCCTGCCTTGTGTTCCTAATTTATTTTTGTCTTCGATCAATCTTTTCGTCTAACTTATATTTTTTTTTATATTTTTTTTTCTAAGTTTGGTAGGACTACACCTTCATCATGTCCAACTTCTCACCCCGATTAGGGTGATAACACAAGATTTGAACCCAAGACCTCTGGTTCTGTGAGACTTCATTTCCAAAGCAATTGCCAATTGAGCTACCCCAAGCGGACAACTTATATTTTTATATTTTTATTTATTCATCCATTTAATTTTTCTTATTGTTTCTTAATTTGTTTATGAGTTTTATTTTTTATAATTTTTTTTTGTAATCTTGGTAGGACTACATCTTCATCATGTCCAACTTCTCACCCCGATCAAGGGGATAGCACAAGATTTGAACCCAAGGCCTCCAGTTCGATGAGACCTCATTTCCACAACCATTACCAATTGAGCTACCCCAAGCGGACAACTTATATTTTTATTTATTCATCCATTTACTTTTTCTTATTATTTTTTAATTTGTTTATGAGTTATATTATTTAGAATAATTAATTTTGATGATATCTTACCTTTGTTTTTATTAAAATAATAATACTAATAATTTTAATTTAATCATTTACAACTAATAATATTCATTCAGTTCATTATTTACAACTATTTTTGTTTATTTATTGTTTATCTATTCATTAGCAATTTTTATATTATTATATTATATATATATATAATTAATAATATATATAATATATAAAATATATAATATATATATATATAATATATATATATATATATATATATATATATATATAATATATATTTATTATTTAAAAAAAATAAAAATAAAAATTGTGAAGCTTGGTAGGACCTTCTATTTTCTATTTATAAAAGACAAGTTTACACCACATAGATGAGGTAGGTGGCCTCAACTTGCCCAATGGGAAACCAAGTCTGTTGGCCACCTATCCTCGTTATATGCCATCCAAAAGTAATATAGTTTAAGGTGATCTACCCAAGCTATATATACATCTATATCATGTTAAGAGTTCGAGTTTCTGTCTATCATAAGCATACATTAATAAAAGTAAATGCTATCCGCTAAAAACTAAAAAAATATTTAGGAACCTGACTATTACTTTTGATCCTCTAAGGCTGAGTCAATCGGGGCCAGGTCTTCAGCTGAGTCTCCTAGTGCTTCTTCTAGCTCGATAATACAAGGGATATGTCTTTGAATACGATTTAGGCGAATGTCCTGCTTGCACAACTGGAACTGGATGGTCAGGTCTTTCTTGTAGTTTGGCATGTCCTGGAGGTCAGTGCCATCCCCATTGATAGCTACTCCATTACCTTCCCCATGAGGCTCTTCATGAGCCAATATAAGTATAGAGTTTACTTGAATTGTGTGAGTCTCCCCCTTGTATTCCCTGGGTCTAGGATTACCTCACGCTAGGCCTCCATTTCCTCTTTTGAATCTACCTCCTCTTTTATCTGTGCATCCCTATCTTCTAAGATCTTCCTTATACCTGCATCCGTCCCTACCCTTTACTCTGTGGCCGCTGTTGGGTTGTGTTATATTCTTTCCACGACTAACCTACGTAGCGAACCGGGGGGTTAGAGGGGGGGCAGAGCCCCCCC
>APFE031015264.1:0-47687 GCA_000404065.3 Pinus taeda
ACAAGAGCAAAGGGGGTTGTAGCTCCCGTACTGGTATAAGGCTGCACCAGTACAAAATATTGTAAAAGGATTTTCTTATTAAGAAGAAGATTGAGATGACTTGCAGCAGGTGGTTTTCTCCCGCATTGGGTTTCCACCTTATATCATGGTGTTCATGTGTGTGCTCTTTATGTGTGATGATCTATTCTGCTTACTGTTAATAAGGTTAATAATGTTCTGATGCACTTACTGAAGATAAGCTAACTGAATCTTAAGATTACTGCATGTACGCTGGTTGCTTTTAACACAGTCGCGTATATACGCGGATATCCTTAACTGAAGTAGCGTATATGAATCTGAGTATGAAAATGAAAAAGTTTTACTAATTTGATAATACTGATTCACCCCCCCCTCTCAGTATTATTTCCAACATTGTGGGTACTTCTTCTGGTCATTAAAATCATTGACTATTAATTTCAACTACAAAAATTTCCCTGAAATTTCTCCTTCAAATGGCACATCCTCTAGCAATAATGGTGTGAATGTCCCACACTTTGCATCCTTGGAATCCTTTACTGGTTTAACATTTTGCTTCCTTGGCAGAATATATGAGGGTAGAGGTGAGATGAATGTTGCTCCACCTTCATCCACTTGAGTTTCATCCACATATTCTTCAATATCAACCTACTGAGGTTTCTTCTAATGTTTCATAGGTTTGGCAGACTTCTTGTTCTTTTTTTTCTTGGTTCTTACTTCCTTGGGTTGCTTCTACCTTGGTGGTGTATGTGGCTTCTGTGGCAGTGGTGGTGCTACTGTGGGTGTATCTACTACAGGTGTTTCAATTGTTTGTGTAGAATCCATAACTCTAGACATTCCCTTCTCACGATAAATCTGCACAATCTCCTCTCAAGATCGCTCATACGACATATACAATGGACTCTCCTGCAACTTATTTGCACTATTAATAACTCGAGCTCTTGATTCAGCAAAGTTCTTAATCTAAGCAAGAGTTGGCTATTTATAACAATTCTAACTTTTGAACCTCATCATTAGATTTTATTTTGTTTGATTTTGTTCATATTTCATATTAAATGTGTATCTATCATTAAATTCTGCCAATTGTCATCTTAATTGCAACTTTACACTTGTATTTTCCCTTTTAATGGTCATATTTCTACTTTCCTGGTGAACTTCAACATTCCCCCTATTGCAGTGCAACTCTGCCTTACGTCACAGCTTCCTGCGAACTTTGACATATTCCTGACTATAGCGAAGTACCTTTTTCGTCAAATATTTTTCTGCAGTGTAGTTTATAGTCCATTGCCCACTTTCAACTACATGTGACACTAAGATATTCCTTCTTTCTTCTTTAGGGCGAAGTTGTAGGGGAAGGGTAGTCTGTGTACAACTTCAATCTACTTCCATTTACTTTTACCTGAATTAATTCTCCATTTAACTTCACTAACTACACTTCACCTCCATTAGTAATATACATAATAGCATATGGGCCTAACCAATGTGTTTTGAATTTCCCTGGGAATTTCACAAATTTACTGTCATAGAGGACAACGCAGTCTCCTATATGGAACTTATTTTTCTTAATGTGCTTATCATGCCAAGCCTTCTCTCTTGCTTTTTGTACTTGTTGATGAAATATTGCTATAAACTTGTGTTCGTGCAAAGCAAGTAACTGCGACATCCTTTTTTTCGTTATGTTTGGGTCTACTATATTTGTAATAGCTACAATTCTTAATCTAGGGACAATGTATTCCATGGGCATCACAACTTCTTTCCCATAAACCAACCTAAATGGTGTTTGACCTTTCAAATTTTTGCATGTAGTCTTATAAGCCCATAGTACTACTAGAATCCTAAGATCCCAATAATTCTTATTTACATTGCATACCCTAGTCAGTGCGTTCTCAAAAAATTTATTGAATTCTTCCACATTTCCATTTGCCTGAGGATGATAAGGAATGCTCTTTTGGTGGTAAATTGAAATTCCTCAATCAAAGCTTCAATGGTCTTATTCAATAAATGTGATCCTTGATCACTCATCAATATATTTGGACACTCAAATCTAGGCAGTATGTTTTCAAAGATGAAGTTTGCAGTAGTTTTTACATTGCAATACTTCACTAGCTGTGGTTCAGCCCATCTTTTCAAATAATTAGTCGTGGTGATTATCTACCTTGCGCTAGTCCTTTTTCCTAGGGGATTGATAGCTCCAACAAAATCAATAGCCCATTTATCAAAAGCCTGCAATGTTACTTGTGGCACTAGTTGAATTTCATCTCTTCTTGAAGGTTTTCCTATTCTTTGATAGATATCACAAGCTCAAAAATACTCCTTTGCATATTTGTGTAGTGTAGGCCACAATAATCATGTTCTTAAAGTTTTATGTGCAATGGATTTTCATGCATAATGTCCACCAGGTGTGCCACTATGAGCTTTTATTAATGTTATCTTCCTTTCATGCTCAGGGACATATCTTCGTAGTATTTCATTTGGTCCCATCTTGTACAAATTTCCTTCTATTAGTGAAAACTATGATTCCTTAACCACCAATTCTTTCTTATGTTGTGTAGTATATTCTGAAGGAGTCGTCCCTATAGTTAAGAATTGAATAATATCATCAAAGTTATCATCTACAATCCTTATTGCAAAAAACTGCGCATCAGGAAGATTGTCCTCTATATTAGTTGGTTCTTCTGCTATTTCCAACCTTGATAAATGATTGGGTCCAACATTTAGTCTTTTTGACTTAACAAAAACTTCAAAGTCATACTCCTAAAACAATCATATCCATCTACAAATATTTCCTCCTAAAACAAACTTATTGACCAAGTACTTTAGTGCAAACTAGTCTGTGAACATCTTGAAATGTGATCTCGACAAATAATTTCTAAACTTCTATAAAGCATATACATAGTCAGTCCTTCCATTTCTGTAATTGTATTGTTCTTCTCTACTTTAGAAAATTTCCTTCTTGCAAAAGCCATAGGGTGATCGATTTATCCTGCACCAGGTTGTGCCAATACCACTCCTAAAGCTATGCATGAAGCATCCACATGAACATGAAATTCCTTATTCCAATCTAGGAATACCAGTATAGGAGCAGTTACCATCTTTTCTTTTATTGTGTCGGGGCTCTTTTGACATTCTTCGTTCCATGATAATGTTACATCCTTCTTCAATAGTTTTTCCATAGGTGCAATGATCTGTGCATATCCTTTAATAAATTTTATGTAATATGTTGTATGTCCTAAGGTGGTATGAAGTTGTATTACTGTCTCTGGTGGAGGTAAATTCATAATAATAGCAATCTTTGTAGGATCCACCATCAATCCTTGCTTTCAAACAATATTTCCTAGTAATATACCAAAAGGTACACAGAATATGTGCTTTTTGATATTTAGAGAAATCTGATACTTCATACATGTGTCGAGCATCAACCTTAAGCTCACAACATGTTTCTTTAATAACCCAAATATAATCCAATCATCGAAGTATACTACTAAAAAACTCATGAATATATTCTTTGAAGGTTGCAACCACCACTCTTGAAAATATGGCAGGGGAATTATTGAGAAATGGCAACAAGAAATTCCAGTTTAATTTGTCCTTGAATTAAACTTTGAACTAAATTTGAATTCTATCCTCATAGTAATTAAAATTATTTTATTAAGTTTATTTAACTTAATTAACTTCGGAAATTCAAGTTGGAAATCTTTCTTTCGTCATGTGTATGTTCTCCCTACTTTGTAGGAGTCTAGTTTGAGTTAATTGTAAGTTGTAAAATAGAAGACTCAATTTCACGAGTCAGTTCAGTTAAATTATTTCTCAAACTGATTGAGAGAACTAATAGTGAGTTAATAGTCAGTGTTGTCACTAATGAACTCCACCAGTGCTACTCTAGTTAAGTGAATATTTACTCATCAAAAACTCATGCATATTGATTCTAAGAAAGACCCAGTTGAGACTAGAGTGTAGGGACAATGTACTATTTTTTTTAGATTTTTTTGAGTTGCACTAATAGTGCACGCATTCAGGAACTAACGCTTGAGGGATTGTGCATTTTTTAGAGGCTTTATTTCCCTTTAAATACAAGCTATCCTCCATAGGAATTATACATTGGAATAGAGACTTGGAGAGCTTCTAAAGAGGCTAAGCTTTGGCCTTGAGCTTTCTTATGAGTTGGAGATTGAATTTGTTGAGTGTTGGGATTGTTTTAGAGATAACAAGAATTTTAATTTCATCTTGATTTTATGGATTAATACAAAATAGATTGTGGGGTTGTGAGCTGTGGCTTTTCCTGGATATATATTGTGTTATGTGCCTCTGATTCTCTTCCTTTATTTCTTATTGTTTGCTCTATGTTTATGGGCTTTCATTGTAAAGAATAGAAGTATATTCTTGTCTCTTGCTTCAGAAAATTGCATGAGCTTGTGAAGCTAAATTATTTTCTACATGGTATCGGAGCTAAGAATAGTATTCTAGAGGAGATTTTGAAGTTTTGAGTTTCTGGGTTACAGGTGAAAGTTGAATTTGCAATACATACTTCTGGATCAACAGATGACATTCCATGGGTTGAGGCTTGAGTATGGTTTGTAAGGTAGCTCTAATTTCATAGCCTGTGGGGAAAGGATGGAGGTTGTGCTAGAGAACATTGGCTTGAAGGAATTTGTTGAACAAGCAATTCCTAAGCTAGCAGGTACTGATGCATAGAACTTTGACGAGTGGAAGAAGTATGTGGTGAAGGTAAGGTAGATAATCCTTGAGGGAGTTCGATATCATATTGTCTCGAGTCTCCATGGAAAGGAAACCTCCCATTATAGGTGGAAAAAATTGATGGACTTGTATCAGAATAGCTATGATCAAAGGAAGTTGGCACTGAAGGATAAACTTCTTAAAATCAAGATGGAGAAACATGAGATGATTCTAAAATACTTGACCAAGTTCACTCAATTTCAGGATTAACTTGGAAGTGTTGGAATCATGATTACCAATGAGGGTATGGTGAGCCTTGCTCTTCTTGGACTCTCAAAGAGTTGGCATAGTTTTCAGGACTCTACCAATGGTTGGGAGAAGTATCCAGATTAGGAAAGACTATGGTCGGATTTGATGCAGGATGAGATCAGGAGGAACACCAGAGATGGCTCTTCATCAAAGACTGATGATGAATAGAACTGTGCCTTAGTGATTAAGGCAAGGAAGGAGAAAGGTAAACTTTCCCATTCCAAATCAGATTCTTATCGTGAAGGTAAGAAGAAGGACATGACGAAAGTTAAATGCTTTCATTGTCACAAGATGGGATACTTTGCTACAAATTTTCCATTGAAGAATTCTAAGGAGAAGCCCTAAGGAGGAGTAGCAGGTGAGGTTTTTACCTCCCAATTCAAATTGGACTTTTCTCTCATTGCATGCATGGTGTCTTCAATGATGGGAAGTGGCTGGTACATAGCAAGTGGAGCTTCATTCCACATGATTGGCCACAAAGATTTATTCAGTGAACTAGAGGAGAAAGATCATAAGATGCATATCAAGATGGGTGATGACAGTAAGTATAGTGTTACTTGTGTGGGAACTATTACTTTTCAAAGGGAGAATGTGACTCCACTCAATTAAAATAATCTTATGCATGTAGCCAGACTGATGAAGAACTTGGTATTTGTTGCCATGCTTGAGGATAGAGGCTATGATGTGATATTTTTGAAAGGAAAGGCTTTCCTTTAATGCATAGCCATGGGTCAAGTAAATAAGATAGGGATTTGAGTTCAGAATCTCTATAAGATAGAGATAGAGGATTGTGTTTCTTTGAGTTCAAAAGTAGAAAAGATGTTCAGCTGAGATATCAGCAAGTTATGGCATAGGAGATTGGGCCACTTGCATCATGGGGCTTTGAAGATATTGCAGAAAATCTCTACCGGTCTTCACAAAGGTATGCTCGAGCAAGTTGATACATGAAAGGGTTGTACTTTGGGAAAATACACCAAGTCTTCCTTTGGAGACAGAGAGAGTCGAGCAGAGTCTATTCTGGAGAGAGTCCATTCAGATGTGTATGGACCATTCTTGACAGCATCCAAGGCCAAACACATGTATTATGTTATATTTGTTGATGATTATACTCGTAAAAATTCGGTATTTTTTATGCAAAAAAAGAATTAAACTTTCACAAAGTTTTGTGAGTTCAAAGCATTGGTGGAGAAAGAGTCTGGAAAGAAGGTTAAATATCTATGGAGTAATAATGGTGGTGAGTATGTCTCCAATGAGTTTAAGAACTTCTGTGCAGTAGAAGGGATTAAATGAGAGTTGACGGCAACCCATAACCCTTAACATAATGGGGTTTCCAAGAAGAAGAACGTGATCATAGTAGGGGCAGCAAGGGCGATGTTGCATGATCAAGGCCTACCACTACACTTGTGGGCTGAGCCATGCAACACAATGGTTTATGTTCATAACCATAGCCGACATCGAATACTTGAGATGAATACACTAGAGGAGGCTTATTCTAGTAAGAGGCGAGATGTTGGTCACTTCAGGATTTTTGGCTCATCGGTTTATTGCCATGCAACCAAAGATGCACGAAAGAAGCTTGAGCCAACAATAGAGTTGAGGATCTTTATGGCGTACACTGATACACCCCACAACTATCGGTTGTACATGCCAACTAGTCGGATGATAGTGCTTCATATGGATATTAGGTTCGATGAGGAGAAGGCCATGCAAGTATCCCTTGAGAGGGATCTTGAACTACATGCGGATGAGGAGATTTTAGTTCCTAAGGTTGATGGACCTCAGATTGATGTAGAGTAGCCACATGTCAAGGTTCAGAGAGTGGATACACCCACTTAGGAAGAGTCTTCCAGAGAGGGAAGAAAGCACACTAGAGAGGCTGACAGATTGTTGGATGATGCACAACAGAATGTGGGAGCACCCTCTTCTCAGTGTAGACAGAGGAGGTCACTAGAGAGGTACACTGGATACATGGAACTTATGGGTGCATGTGAGTTGATAGAGCCATATTGCTTTTAGGAAGTAGTGCAATAGTTGGTTTGGGTTGATGTGATGGTGGAGGAGCATAACTCCATAGCTCAAAACAGTGTTTGGGATGTGGTCCCGAGACCAGAGGACAAGTTAGTTGTGAGCTCCCCTTGGCTCTATAATGTAAATAAAGCTATAGATGGTAGTGTGGAGAATCATAAGGTGAGATTTGTGGCCCATGGATTTTCACAAGTAGAGGGGATTGACTATGATGAGACCTTTTCTCTTGTTGCAAGGTACTCGTCAATTAGATTTATTTTGGCACTATCAACACAGATGGCTTGGAAGATCCATCAAATGGATGTGAAGACTACCTTCCTCAATGGCATGATTGAGGAAGAGGTGTACATAGAGTAGCCCGAAGGTTTTGAAACCTTGGACCGTGAGTCACATGTGTGTTGACTCAAGAGAGCATTGTATGGGTTGAAGCAAGCACCATGTGCTTGGTACACTAGGATAGATACCTACTTCACTTGGTTGGGTTTCATGAAGAGTGAAGAAAATTTTAACCTATATCACATAGTGGTGGAAGATAAGTTGTTAATCAGTGTACCTTATGTAGATGACCTTATACTAACAAGTGATGAGAAGCTCATCAAATATTGCAAGGAGGACCTTGCAAGAAAATTTAAGATGAAGAACATGGGGTTCATGCATTACTTTCTTAGCATGGAGGTATGGCAGGGAGAAGGGTATTTGTTTATATCTTAGGGAAATTATGCCAATGAGATAGTCAGGGGATTCTGCATGGAGAGAAGTAAACCCATGGATACTCCTCTAGTTGGTAATTGGAGGAAGGAGGATGCTACTTCAAGGAAAGTAGTGGAAGCTACTTTTTATAGGCATCTTGTGGGTTCACCAATGTACTTCGTGAACACACGACCATATATGTGTTATGTATTTAACCAGCCTAGCCAAGTGATGGTTAGGCCTGTGAAACGATATTAGAAGGCGACAAAGCATGTATTGAGATACCTCAAAAGCACTACTCAGTTTGGGTTATGGTACAAACAGACAGAGGGAGTGAAGCTTCAAGGCTTCACTGATGCAGATTGGGAAGGGAGTCCATCCAAAAGGAAGAGAACATCAGGAGGGATCTTTAGTATTGGGTCAGTGGAAGTTTCTTGGTTCATCATGAAACAAAGATCGATTGCACTCAGTTCAGTAGAGTCAGAGTACATAGTTGCAATTCGGGAAGCATGTGATATTATCTGGACGAGGAAGATCTTGGTTGGTTTGTTTGGTCAGCAGATGGATCTGACAGTGATTTATTGTGATAATCAGAGTTGTATCAAACACTCTAAAAATCCAGTCTTTCATGATCAGTCCAAGCATATTGATATCTGGTATCATCATCTTAGAGATTGTGTATTGAGGCAAATCATGTTGTTAGATTACATTCCCCTGGAGGAGAAAGATACTGACAACTTGACAAAGGCATTGTCAAGATGTAAAATTTTAGTTTCACAAAGACAGGATCAGGGTAGTTGATAATCCCTTTCCTATTGAGAGGGGGTGTTGAGAAATGGAAACAAGAAATTCCAGTTTAATATGTCCTTGAATTAAACTGTGAATTAAATTTGAATTCTATTCTCATAGAAACGTAAAATTAGTTAATTAAGTTTATTAAAATTGACTTAGGAAATTTGAGTTAGGAGTATTTATGTCATCATGTGTATGTTCTCCCTACTTTGTAGGAGTCTAGTGTGAGTTAATTGTGAGTTGTAAAATAGAAGAATAAGTTTCATGAGTCAGTTCAATTAAATTAGTTCTCAAACTGATTGAGAGAACTAATAGTGAGTTAATAGTCAATGGTGTCACTAATGAACTCTGCCATGGCTACTCTAGTTAACTGAATATTTACTCATCAGAAATTCATGCATGTCGATTCTAAGAAAGACCTATTTGAGACTAGAGTGCAAGGATAGTGTACTATTTGTTTAGATTTTTCTAAGTTGCAATGATAGTGCATGCATTTAGGAACTAACCCTTGAGGGATTGCGTAGATTTTAGAGGCTTTATTTTCCTTTAAATACAAGCTATCCTGCATGGGAATTACACATTTGAATAGAGACTTGGAGAGCTTCTAAAGAGGCTAATATTTGGCCTTCATCTTTCTTATGAGTTGGAGATTGAATTTTTTGAGTGTTGGGATTGTTCTAGAGAGAACAAGCATTGTAATTTCATCTTGATTTTTTGGATTAATAAAAAATAGATTGTGGGGTTTTGAGTTGTGGCTTTCCTCATATATTTATTGTGTTATGTGCCTTTGATTCTTTTCCCCTATTTATTATTATTTTCTCAATGTTTATTGGCTTCTGTTGTAAAGAGTAAAAGTATATTCTTGTCTCTTGCTTTACCAAATTGCATTAGCTTGTGAATCTACAAGATTTTCTACATGCATCATATATACTGATATGAACCCAATTCTGTAGTGAAGGTGGTCTTATGTTAGTATTCTAGTACAATTATAATCTAATGGCTTCTTGAAAATCCATTTGTGAATGAATAGGCTTCCCGGCCTCCTACATTGTCCAATACTTCATTAGTGGAGTAGGGAATGGGTCATGTAGACATGCATCATTTAACTTCCTTAAATTAACACAACTTATGATTTCTCCTTGTGTTTTCTTTTCTTGTACTACCATAGGACTTACCCACTCTGATTCTTCGATGGGTTCAATGATTCTAGATGTTATCATTTTCTAACGTTATTTCTTCACCTTTTCTTTGTACTTTTGATTTAGTATTTACAACATTTCCTTAACTGGCTTCACATCGGGCTTTAGAGGAATCTTTATAACTCCTCAATCTCCTACTATGCCCTTCATATCTGAGAACTTAGTGTGAAATAACTCCTGGCATTCATGCAGACTATTTATTCATCCCAATAATCTCGTATATTTGTAAACTTCGACTCCTGTTCTGGTCCTATTTTCACCTTCTTTGTCTTCAATGGATTTATTATATCAGGAATTTTTAACTCAGGTCCATTCACTTCACAATAGCCTTCATATACTGTTATGTCAATATTGCAAGGGTCTTCATCTTCTTCTTCGTGGTGATGTTGTAGCATTCTAGTAAATTATGAACTTGTACAACCCAATCAGGTTGCCAAGTAAATGGAATTTCATTCTCAAAAATCTTCTTTTTAACTACCTAAAGGGTTGAATCTATACATGGAAAATCATCTTCAAAGCTAAATGTCAATATAAAGCTATCAACCATCTCTGCCTAGTTCACAGTACCATGTTGAAGTTTTGTTTCCAAGTACTAGTTTTGAGGAATTGCCTATAATGTATGGATGAACCCATGCACCCATTATTCTCGTGGAATCTCATTCCATGTTTTCATGCAGAGCTGGATGTGTTCTCTAGGATCATTTTGACTATCATACTTATCTACCAACTCTGTTTCTACCTTACCAAACCTTATCCATATCAATCTTTGACATTTTTTCCAAGTTCTTATATTCTTCTTATGTGTAGCCCGCCATTTAGCAGGAGTAGCTCTTAGAGCTATATCCAGGGCTAACAATCTTTGACAATCTGGTACCTATTCTTAATATTCTTCAATAAAATTATTTTATCACCCAAACCGTCATAAAAAGGTAATTCACATACCCCATTTATCATACAACGAACTACTTTATTAACTCTTGCACATCACCTCGTCGATGCTTCATGTAACCTGTTTTTCCAAATTTGTAGTTCTTCTTCTGAATCTGAAGCACATGAGTTATCATGCTCCCATCTCAACTTTCCTTTAGTAGGGTTAACAATGTCTTATTCTTTTTTTCAATTGATAGATGTTATCTATATCCACTGTGTTGTATTCCTTTGTAATTGGTTCAGTATGCCTTGCTCATTTTGATGGATCCAAGGGAATCATCACTCTCATGTTGTTTCTTTTAAATATCATTTGCCTCTTATTTAAGTTGATTATATCCATGTTGGAAAATTCCCAATCTAGTCCAAGTAATGCAAGATAAGGGTTACTGTCATCCACATTTTTTATCACTTCAAAATAAGTAGCAGTGTGCACCCCTTCAATGTCCATTGTAATGCCTGATAATCTTCCTGGAGGAGTAAAATTTTGTTGATTTTCCATTCTTAGCTGAATAGGTTACCATTGCAACTTTGTTTTACCCATTAACTCCCATATTTGCTTTGTCAGGACATTAGCTTCAGATCCTAGATCTAAAATAACTTGGTCCATGTCATGTTCTCCTATTTGTGCACTAAGCCTCATTTCCTTTATAGTTCTCTTATGTCTATGTAAATTTTTAATTTTGTGCATCTCATTTTATGATACTTCTTCAGATGCACTAGAGTTTATGTTATGAAACCAACTCAAGAAAAGATAGAAAAGATAGATCAACGCCTTAGAATTCAGCCTCTTCGAGGGGGCTACCTCCTCTACATTATATAAATGAACAATTTTTGGTTGATACAAATGACAAAACCTCCTTTCTATATATAGGAGTCTAAGGAGTCACAGTATAACCCAGCCGGCCTAACAATAATAATATAAAGCCACAAAAATAACAATAGAGAGATTTTATGGGGCACAGTAATAACAATATGGGGGCAATAGGGGCACAACAATATTAATAAGGGGTATAACTACAATAGTAATGGGGTAATCACTAGTATTATAGGGACCCAACATGCCCCTCTCCTTCAAAAAAGTGTTGTCCTCAACGCTTGAGTAGTTCTGGATACTTCTACATAAAATTCTCATCCTCCCATGTGGAATCTTCAGCGGATAAGTTCTTCCACTTGATAAGATACTCTGAAATTGAACGATTTCATAGCTGTCGAGTTCTTGTTTCTGTGACTGCTTCCGGTTCCAATATAATTTTTCCTTCCTCGTCAAGTTCTGGCAATATTGTTTGAACTGGGAGCTTGTCGCCTATAACCTTCTTTAAACATGAAACATGGAAAACTGGGTGCAATCGAGAAGCTGCAGGGAGCTCCAATTTGTATGCCATAGTACCAATCTTTTGCAACACCTTGTACGGACCATAATACTTTGGTGATAATTTATTATCCTTCTTAGCTTGCTTGAGGGACATTTGCTTATATGGTTGTAGCCTTAGGAATACCCAATCACCTACATCAAAACTTCTTTCGCTGCGATGTTGATCTGCCTGTTGTTTCATTCTATTCTGTGCCAACATGAGGTTATCCTTTAAGAGTTGGAGGACTTGTTGTTGATGTTCGATGTGATGTTCCACTGCTTGAACCTTAGAATTTTCTCTTAAATATGATGTGATGGATGGTGGCTGATATCCATAAAGTGCCATAAATGGAGTCATTTTTGTTGCTATATGGAAAGAAGTGTTATACCACCATTCATCTAGAGGCAACCATTTGACCCATTGTGTCTATTTATCAGATACAAAGCAGTGAAGATATCCTTCCAAACATTTGTTTACTGTCTCAGTTTGCCCATCAGATTGAGGATGATAAGATGAGCTATGAGTTAACTGAGTACCAAGAAAAGAAAATAATTATGTCCAAAAATTTTCAGTGAAAATGGGATCTCTGTCACTTACAATAATCTTTGGGTTTCCATGTAGCTTTTGAACTGTTTCCATAAATGTTGTAGAAACTGTACTAGCTTTAAATGGATGTTATAATGCACAAAAGTGTGCATACTTGGTAAGTCGGTCAACTACCACCATGATGACACTCTTTCCCTCAGACCTAGGTAAACCTGTGATAAAATCCATTGAAACCTCCTCCCAACGTTGGCTTGGAATGGATAAAGGTTGTAATAGACCTGGTGTCTTAATTGTTTCAACTTTATTTTGTTGGCAAACCAAACATTCCGCCACAAGCTTTTGAATATCTGATTTAAGGCCATCCCAAAAAAATTCCTTCTTAACCCTGTGGTAAGTTTTTAAAAATCCCGAGTGCCCTCCTAGGGAGAAGTGTGCAATTCCATAAGAATCTTTTGTTTTAGCTGGGAATTCTTACAGAGGTATAAGCGATCTTTGTACCATAACGAATCAGTTTGCCAGCTAAATGTATCAGACGTATTGGAATCTTGTTGTAACTTTCGAATAAGTGTCCACACTTCTTCGTCATTCTTCCATTCCTCCCTTGCTTCATTTATCCAATCTGGTTGGATAATAGAAATGGCGCACAACAATGCTTCCACATCCTCATCCTTTCTTGAGAGTGCATCTGCCACCACATTTTGCTTCCCTTTTTTGTAGATGATTTCAAAGTCATAACCCAACATCTTTGTGACCCACTTTTGTTGCTCTTCAGAGGATAATCTTTGTTCTAAAAAGTATTTAGGCTATCATGATCTGTTTTTACCTTGAAGTGTCTTCCCATTAGGTAGGGTCGCCATTTCTTAAGTGCATGGAGTATTGCCAACATTTCCTTCTCATAAATAGCTTTGTGTAAAAACTTTCCCTTGATTGGACGACTTTCAAAAGCAATGGGTCTTTCATCTTGCAATAGAACAGCACCAATTCCATTTCCTGAAGCATCACATTCCACAATAAAGGTTTTTGTGAAGTCCGGTGTAGCTAAGATCAAGTGCTTGGCACATTGCTCTTTAAGATGTTTGAAGGCCTTTGTTGCTTCTAGAGTCCATGAAAATGCATCTTTCTTCAATAATGTTGTTAGAGGTGCTGCTATTCTTCCATAATTCTTAACAAACTTGCAATAATAGCCTGTCAACTCGAGAAGTCCTCACAGATGCTTTATGGATGTGGGGATTTTCCATTCCTTAATGGCTTTAATTTTGCTAGGGTCTACCTTAACTCCTTCATGAGATACAATATGACGCAGATATTCCACCTCTTGTACTCCATAGAAACATTTGGATCTTTTTGCATATAATTGTTTTTCCTCCAATAGTTGTAGCACCCTGTCCACATGTTCAACATGATCCTTCCAAGACTTGTTGTAGATTAGTATATCATCAAAAAATACTAACACAAATTTTCTAAGGAATGGTTTGAAAATTGAATTCATCAACCTTTGAAATGTTGAAGGTGCATTGGTAAGGCCAAAAGGCATGACCAAAAATTCATAATGACCCTCATGAGTTCTAAATGCTGTTTTTGGAATGTCTTCTGTCTTCATTCTGATTTGATGATATCCTGAAAGAAGATCCAACTTGGTGAAGTAAATTGATCCATGCAATTCATCCAATAATTCATCAATGATAGGAATGGGAAACTTATATTTAATAGTGAGCTTGTTGAGCTCCCTATAATCCGGACACATGCGCCATGATCCATCCTTCTTGTGCACCAATACTACTGGAGCAGAGAAAGAACTTTGACTTGGTTGAATTATACCAGCCTCTAGCATTTCTGCAACCATATGTTCAATTTCACTCTTTTGGGCATAGGGATATCTGTACAGCCTAATGTTTGGAGGAACACTTCCTAGAATTAGATGAATAGCATGATCATGATGAAAGATAGGTGGGAGACCTTTGGGAGTCTCAAATACCTTGGAGTGATTGTCCAAGACTTTTTGGAGATCTGGAGAAATAGATGATTCCGATGTGGAAACATCTAGCGAACATAATTGTGCAATTACACCTATTTGTTCCTTTTTTATAAGCTTTGTCATACCGTTAGAGTTGATTATCTTTCCCGGTTTCCCTGCAATACCCCTTAATTCAACCTCCTTTCCTTCCACAGAAAATTTCATGAAAAGTTCTTGAAAATTAAAAGCTATTGTACCCAAGGATTGTAGCCATTGGACTCCTAGTACAACATCAGCACCTCCCATTGGAATGGAAAGCATTGGGATAGTCAATACATATCCTCCCATCAATAGCTTGATATTATGGCACTTTCCAGAGCAATTTATTGTTCCTCCATTTGCAACCATCACTTGACACTCTAGTGTTGGATATAAGAAGCAATTCAATTCTTTTGCTACCTTACAATGAATAAAATTGTGGGTACTTCCCAAATCAATCATTGTGGAACATGATTGATTACCAAGTCAAACTGTAGTTTCTTCTATATATTTTTCAGAGCCAAAGGTTGAAACAATGACTCGTGGCACGTCGTACAAGTTCACTCTACTGAACTAGTCTATAATCAGGTCACTGTGGGAGATTTCTCATAACTCTTCCTTGGAGAATCCAATTTGGAACACACTAGTGGAATTGGAAAGAGGACACAGAGGGCTACTGCAGTTCACAATTTTAGAACTGGATTATCCGAAAGTACAGAGAGAAAGTTATGACGATTTTCCCCAAGTCACCTGTTTGGAATGTAATTCAAGAGTCTGTAAAAAGACCAACTTCCTCAGATCATATCTCCGCAAATATAGTGTGAAAATCTCTAAAATTTAGACCCGAGATTCAGCGTCATTTCTTCTCAAATGTTTTTTTTTTTAGCTTCTAAAACGTAGCAGAAAAAAAGTTATAGCGAAAATTCCACGATGACCTGTTTGGAGTAGCGCAACCCTAGAATCCAAAGCTTTGATACCAAATGTTATGAAACTAGCTCAAGAAAAAGATAGAAAAGATAGATCAACGCCTTAGAATTCAGCCTCTTCGATGGGGTAACCTCCTTTACATTACATAAATGAACAATTCTTGGATGATTCAAATGACAAAACCTCCTTTCTATATATAGGAGTCTAAGGAGTCACAATATAACCCAACCGACCTAACAATAATAATATAAATCTACAAAAATAACAATAAAGGGATTCTATGGGGCACAGTAATAAAAATATGGGGACAATAGGGGCATAACGATATTAATAAGGGATACAACTACAATAGTAATGGGGTAATCACTAGTATTATAGGGACCCAACACTTAGCCCCTTGTTTTGGTCGGTTTTTGGATTCTCCCATGGTCCGCAGACCATGGTATTGTATGAAGGAAAGCTATAAATAGTCGAGTCATAGCAAGTCTTATATAACTTTTGATAAAAAAATATAGAGAGATGAATGAATGATGATGTTGTAAGGGTTTGATAGATAGGAAGGTATGTTCCTGTCAGTAGTGAAGGAAAGGTTCTGCCGCTGAGTGCGTGGAAGCCTAGAAGAGTCCATAGCTAAGTGCCTGGACCCCTGCAGCTGAGTGTGTAGGGTAGTTGAAGTCTTACTGAACCAATTTGGACTAATAAAGATTGATTTTGGGTTGGAATTACTTGCATATGTGATTTATCTATTTATCTCTCTCTAAATATTGTTTTCTTGACTTAATGTATCTTACCTGCGTGAATTGGGTTAATTGAATATTTTTATGCTTAATAAGATGATTAAATGATGTACACATAGTTCTAGATATAAACTTTGTTACTTTTGGGTAAAGAAGATAGGTGTGCACGAGGATAGATCTAGATCCCAAAAACCCTAAAATACCTGTCTATGCACGCGAAAGTAGCAGTTCTAAGCTCTCAGGGTCTGAATAAGGAAATTGATTGGTTTCACGAAGGATTGAAAGTACTTAGGGATGAGTTTAGGGTTTAAGCTTTGTCGAAAGGTTAGGTCTGCGTGAAGCAGATCTAGAGCACTTAAAGACATCACACTAGTCTCTAGATGCAAAAACTTGGTTCTTGCATCCCCTAATAGTGCTTTGGGTGAGACTGCAACCTATGCTACGCAGGTTGTTTCCGAAAGGGCCAGCAATGTAGGGTATTTTAGTTGATGCAACTAACTCCGAAGCTGAGTCAGGACCCCTTAAGCCAACAAATGGTTCTATTCTCGGGACAGGGATCTACTTAAAGAGATGTGTGATGTCACATAATTAGAATCTGACTAAGAAAGAGATTGAAAAGTGGTTATATCAGAAGATTCATGAGTTCGTGGCTCAAGAAAATAGGAATGCACGCCTGTCGAAGGAAGATTGGTTGAATAGATATTTGTATACTTAGATACATGAAATTTTCTTTTGCACCTTTCCATGCAAATTATATGAGTGGTTAGCAAAATTGGCAGACGATCAAGGGAGGTGGAAGGTCAATAGTCCTATAGTGTGGACTCCAGAATTGGTACGATGACTAGAGGCATCTGAAAACAAGATCGAGTGGGTTGTAGATCATTGGCTTGATCGAATTCTGGGAGGGTTCGTTATTGAATTTGTAGTTGATACCTCAGTTAGCTATAACAAAGATTCTTCAAGGGACCGGGAGATAAGTACTTGAGATCATTGAATACTTGGATTAAAATGCTATTATTTGAAAAGAGGTTAATGTCATTGCCTTAATGTTCAGAGCTACGGGAAGTGGTAGATTTTTTAGACGTAATGATCAAGTCCAAAGTATCTTACACTAAGCGAACCTCCTTCATGCGGCGACAAAGGGGTAGTGCTGACAATACCACGAAGTGTTGTTCAGTTAATAACTTAGGATATCTGAAGGATATCTCATCCATCCACTCCACCCCCACCTCCTCCTCCACCGCATACACATTCACCTACACCTCCACCTCCACCTCCACCATTCATCATGGAAAACATAATGAAGATGTCGATCTTCAAGGGAATGGGAAGTGAAGATCCAGAGCAATTTTGGTTTGTTAAGAACATTGTCTGGACAACGCAAAAAATCACCGATGATAATATAAAGAAGGTATAGTTGGTTACCGCCTTGCAGGATCATGCACTAACCTTGTACATTAAGTATTGGGCTGATAATCCTCCCACATCGTTAGCAGAGACTCAGACAACTTTGAACAAAGAATTTAGTGAGCCTAAATTTGAGGCATAGTCGGTAATTGAATTTAAGGAGATCCGAATGAGAGTCAATGAGACAACTTGGGACTTTGATTAGAGGTTGAAGTGCCAGAACTGGTAGGCTAACATGCAAATCTTAGATACCCAACATCGTGATTAGTTTATAGCATCACTTTTTGCTGCACTTAAGAATACCTCTATCACAATAGAAGATAGCAACACAAGCAGAAGCCTTAGAGATCACAATGAGGTTGCACACATCACCTATTCAGGATACAAACCTGGGGGTACAACAGATCCACTCGCAATTAGAGAGCCTACACCTAGAATTACAAAGTCTAAAGAAAGAGAAGGAGACTAAGCCCGAAGTACGTGTAGAGGTTTGATGCTTGAAGTGCAAGGGCCATGGGCACGATAAATATCATTTTCTAGTATACATGAATTATCAGATGGGGGGCCAGCCCCCCTGAAGCCAGAAGCCTCAGCCAAGACGAGCACAAGAGCTGCGCTATGGTGCGCCATTTGTCAAGTTACTGGACATCATGCATCAGATAACTACCACTTACTTTAGAAGTTTGTTCAAACACTCCAACAACTATTTTGCAATTTTTGTAAATCTGTGGGCCATGATGAGCGCCACTATCAAAGTTATGAGCTAATAATGGAAAGAACCCCTACTTACCATATGTAAGCAGAAACTTGGCCTCCAGATCAAGGGGCAGGAGGAGCGCGCGAGGGTTTTCAGGGAGGAGGAGGAGGAGGAGGACCTGGTAGAGGTCGTGGTCAGATTATCTGCTACAACTATGGATAGTCGGGCACTTCATGTGAGATTTCCCAAATCCTACGCACCCTTTGTGTCAATACTATAGACAATTCGACCATGCCATAGAAGACCATCTAGTGCTAATAGAAAATTGTAGGAGAAGAAACCACAACCTCAACAACCTATGAAAAATTTGCAAATGATGAGGGCTGAGCCCCGCGAGGAAGATCATAACATTAATAGTGTACTAAGAAGTGGTATGACGACTGGGGAAGACAAAGGTAAGTAGCTTGAGGAAGATAGTTGGGTCTACAAAGCTCTTGAGAAAGAATCTGCCTTTGACCTTAATCATGCTAAGGAAACATTCATGGAAGCAAAGAAGAGCTTGGTTGAGGCCTCCACCTTAGGAAGCCAGGAAAAGACACCAGAGACCAGTGTGACACGAGAGGTTGATCCTTCTGTACTCACTATTTTTTTGGAGACTTGCATGAAGTTACCGCGTGACCGAAAGGCTATGGAAGGATTGCAAGACTTAATAGACAAGTGTGTAGAAATTCTTAGTGTAGATTAACCTGATAATGCAATATAACTAAAGAAAAATACTTTAATCTACTTCTACAATCAAACTTGCGGAAGCCTAAAATATTTGAGCAAGATCAAGCTGAACCAGAGCTAAACACATATAACCATAAGAAGAAGAATCAATACACATGAAACACAGAAAATACTTAGGGGAAAGCCTCCACTAAAAACCCCACTATCTGTATTATCATACAAGGTGGAAATACATCAGAATTACACAAAGCTTTAGCTCTCATAGCTAGCCATATCTCAGTACAATCCTCCTGGATACTCATAGGGGAAAAAGGATTCTCACAAATCTTCTCCTTTTCCCTCCAAGCCTCTTATTTCCTTGTGCAGTTACCTCTGGGATGATCTCCTTCACCTAGTGTAACGTTGCTCTAACACACTGTCAGAACTGCGCAATCCTCAAGGAACCTTCTCCTTTTGCATGGATGAGTTTCCTTTATAGGAAAACTCATGCAACTGATAGTACAATGTCCCTATCTTTAATCTCAACTGGGTCTTTCTCAGAATAGACATGCATGAGTTAATGATGAGAGAATCTTCAGTTATCTGGAGTACACTAGTTGGATGCATGCATGCATTAACTAACTAAACTCATAATTAGTTCCTCAAATAGTTTGGAACTAATCTAATTGGACTTAGCTCAGTTAACTGAACTAGATAATTACAACTCAATTACAACTCAACCTTATCTCCTTAATTAAGGGATAATCTCCTTAATTTAAGGGATAATTGTTGCATGACTTCACAAAGACTTCTAACTTGAATTTCTCCAACTAATTAATCCATAATGAACTAATTAATTATTTTTCATGCAGCTGGTGAGACTAAATTTGAATTTAATTCTTAATTTTAATTCAAGGACAAATTAAAATTGGAATACTCTAGATTCTATTTTTATCATTTATTGTTGCTATGTTCAACACTCCCTCTCAACAAGAAAGGAATTCAACTCAATCTTGATCCTAAACCTTTGGAATGTTCTGCATGCAACACATCTCTCTAGTGTTGTTGCTCCAACAATATCCAGAAACAAAAAAAACATCCAACCTGAATCAGTATGATGCATCTGTCATCAAAGTCTCTGACTGCTATTGCCTCTATCGACTGAAAATTTTGCGCTTTTGTTGACTCTGCCTTTCTGCACTGTTGTCAATCCTTCTCTGGGCTCTTTAATATCTGACTACTCTAGCCTCTGTCACTTTGATCTCTGACTACATCAATCCCACTTATTCCTCCCGCTACTCTATACTTTGGGCTCCCATAGCAAGGTACAATCCATAAGATAAAACCTTTCAGTGGACCCTGCCCAATTTTAGCCTTCTTGGGACTATCACTTCACATCGCCCCACCTCACATCTGGAGGTATGGCTGCATGTGATCCCTCTGTTGACTTGGCTCAAAATTTACCCCTAATGGAGGCCTCTGTATGAGTGGATGCCTCCACTTGGTCTCCTCTCAGCATCTCCACTTGTGGCTCCTCCACAATTATCTGAGACTTCTTCTGGGACTGCATGTTGAGAGGTAATTTACTCTCCTTCTCAACCACGAAGTCTCTAACATTTTCCTTGCTCCTAAAGGCTTTGCATGCATCTTGTACCTCAAGTGCATACAGGTTCTTGGCTAGCACACCAATCTATTTCATCTTTCCCCGTCGTCACGAAATTTTCTGGAAAAAGAGCTGATTTTAAATCAGCGATATCTCCCTCATCCGAACTCCAATTCAGCCGGTTTTTTTTTTGAATTTGGGTATTTTTTCGCAAGGAATCCAGATCTACTATTTGTTTTTGAAAATTTTGCACAAAATTTTCAGATCTGCTCTGAAAACTCGCGGCCCAATTTATATATTATTATTATATTATTATATTTGAATTGTCTTCTTCATATACTATTCACTACTCTAATAAACTTGGCTCTGATACCATGTAGAAATTTCTCTATAGATTAGCTAGCTCTGACACCATGTAGAATTCTACAAATTCTCTACAAATCTACCTATGAGATCTATGTAGAAAATCTCACAAGAAAACAAGGCTTCTCACAAACTTTCTCCTCTACCCTCCAAGCCTCCTATTTCCTTGTGTAGTTACCTTTGGGATGATCTCCTTCACCCAGTGTAACACTGCTCTCCCACACTGCTCTAACACACTTTCAAAACTGCACAATCCTTAAGGAACCTTCTCCTTCTGCATGGATGAGTTTCCTTTATAGGAAAACACATGCAACTGATAGTACAATGACCCTGTCTTTAATCTCAACTAGGTCTTTCTCAGAATAGACATGCATGAGTTAATGATGAGAGAATCTTCAGTTATCTGGAGTACACTAGTTGGATGCATGCATGCATTAACTGACTGAACTCACAATTAGTTCCTCAAATAGCTTGGAACTAATCTAACTGGACTTAACTCAGTTAGCTGAGCTAACTAATTACAACTCAATTACAACTCAACCTTATCTCCTTAATTAAGGGATAATCTCCTTAATTTAAGGGATAACTATTGCATGACTTCATAAAGACTTCTAACTTGAATTTCTATAACTAATTAATCCATAATGAATTAATTAATCATTTTTCAAGCAGTTGGTGAGACTAAATTCAAATTTAATTCTCAATTTTAATTCAAGGACAAATTAAAATTGGAATATTCTGGATTCTATTTTTATCATTTCTTGTTGCTATTTTCAACAAAGTGCACCAAGAAGGAAAATAATCCTACTGAGTAGTGCACAATTAAAAAGATTGGTAAGCATAAGGCACAAACAGGATGCGAGATGCAGCTAACGACGTAGATAGGTGATTACAAAATGGACCAGGTAATTTTGGATCTGGGGTTCAATGCGAATGTTATGCCAAAACAGAAATGGGAAAGGATGGGGAGATCTATGCTGGAGTGGTCTCCAATGCAGATCCAAAAGGAAAATTAGCATAAAATCATCCCCAGGGGATGATTGTATGGTGTGACAGTCGATATTGAAGGTGCAAGTGCATTAGCAGACTTTGAAGTTATAGAAATTGTCGATGAAAGTAATCCCTACCTCATGTGCCTAGGAATCGACTAGGCTATTGATATGAATGGGGTCATTAATTTGAAGAAGAGGAAGATAACCTTCATAAAGAAGTCACTTAGGGTCGTAGTGCCACTGGATCCTGCGGAAGGAGTGCGTTATACCAAACTTGTCTGCGATTATGTAGAAAGTGACGACAAGCTGGATCAAATATACAAGATAACAACATGATATCAGGATTGAATTAATCCAAAGATGGATGGATAGATCACATGGGACCGTGAGATTTCATGTTCTTCTAACTCAGATGAGGAATTAAAACATTGGCAAAACCACTTACATGAAGTTTCTACATTGTGATGCAATATGATGAGGAAGTCACTGCACTATGTTTCGTCAGAGGTAAGAAAGCTACCTTATTATGATGGTCTGACTGACATAGATATTTTTTTAGATGAATTTGAGCTTGAAGTCCTTGAATACCACTGCTTTCAAGTATTGGATTTGGCATTGTGCACTATGTATGCACGATGGTGGGGCACACATAAAGAAAGCTTTGCTGGATGTAGGGATTACAGGCAAATGATGAAGTTACTCTTTGGGCATGGTAATACCAGAATGGCTGAGAATTATGTTGAAAATGGCAACAATAAATGCTAAAAATAGAAGTGATAAAAATAGCACTACTATAAATAGCAGTTCAAGTACCAGTGCTAGATTGAGCAACAAGGAATGAAAAATGGAAGTGCTAAAAATAACATTGATATTTTTAGTAGTTCGGGATAGATTCCTATTTTAGTCAGTCCCTAAACTAAAATAGTGAAGTAAAATTTGAATATGATCTTAGCAGTTGTTTGTAAAATAATTAATTAATTCATCTTGAGTTAATTAGTTAAGGAAAATCAAACCTGAAGTCTATGTGGGAACATGCAACAATTTCTCCATTAATTGAGGAATTTATCCATCAGTTAAAGGATAAGGATGAGTTGTAATTATGAGTTGTAATTAGTTGACTTAGTTAACTGAGTCAAGTCCAGTTAGATTAATTCAAACAGTTTGTTGAATTAATTGTGAGTTCAGTTAGTTAATGCTTGCATGCAACTGTTTCACTTTAGATAACTTAATATTCTCTCATAAATAACTCATGCATGTCAATTCAAATAGAGACCCAGTTGAGATCAGAGGAGGGACAATGTACTATCAGTTGGATGGATTTTTCCTATAGAGGAAACTCGTCTATACAAAAGGATTTATCTCCTTTAGGATTGTGCAGTTACTACTGGGCCAAGTGAACAGTGTGAGGTGAGAATTCACATGTGTGGAAGCACTAGACCCCAAGAAAAACTGCGCAAGGAAATAGGAGGCTTGGAGGCAGAGGAGAAGGTTTGTGAGAGGCCTTTGACTATCTATGAGTAGCAGAGGGATTATACTGAGAGATGGTTGGCATCCAAGCTAAGGCTTTGTGTAATTCTGTGACTATTTTCCACTTGTATGATAATACAGAGTTGGGGTTTTAGGCTAAGCCTTTCCTGGGTTATTTCTTCTATGTTATGTGTGATTATTTCTCATTCTCAACTATATGTGTTCTCTTGATCTTGCTCATTTCGATTAAGCTTCCGCAAAGTGTTGTAGAAGTAGATCTTGTATTTTGTTTTAGTATATTGCATAGTTTGTTGATCTACAGTGGGAATTTCTACATGGTATCAAAGCCAGGTTATCAAGGCGAAGAACAATATACTAGAAGGAGAAATTTGAAGTTTGTGGTTCTTGAATATAGAAATTGAGTTCTTATCACATCTCAATTTCACCAATGGCGTTCAACAGTTTAAGACTCGAGTATGCCCTTGATGGCAGCTCAAATTATATAGCCTGGAAGGATCACATGGAGGTAGTATTAGAGGATAATGATCTAAAGGACTTCATTGATCAAGAAGTCCCCAAGCCAAATGATGCTACTCAACTAGAAGAATGGAAGAAATGTGTGACTAGAGCAAGGAGAATCCTCCTGGAGGGAGTTCAAGACCACATTGTCTCGAGCCTCCATGGGAAGGAGACACCTTTTTTGATGTGGAAAACATTGAAAGATCTATATCAGAATAGCAGTGATCAGAGGAAGTTGGCACTGAAAGACAAGCTTCGGAAAATCAAGTGTGAAAAGGGCGACACAATCTCTACATATATGAACAAGCTCACCACCTGCAGGGATAAGCTTGGAAGTGTAGGGATCACTACCGTTGATGATGACATGGTGAGTCTTGCACTCCTCAGTCTTTCTAAGAGCTGGCATAGCTACCAAGGCTCGGTTAATGGAAGAGAAAAACTACCAAATTGGGAATGACTTTGGTCGGGTCTGATGCAGGAGGAGATAAGAAGAAGCACCAAAGATGGATCTTCATCATCCAAGGAGGATGAAGAAAACTATGCCCTAGCGAGTAAGGCAAAGAAAGGGAAGGAGAAGGATTCTCATTCCAATTTGAGTTCCTCCTATGGTGGGAAGAAGTTTTACAAATCAAAAGTGTGATGCTTTCATTGTGATGAGGTGGGACATTTTGCTACAAATTGTCCACTGAAGAAATCCAAGATGGGATCCAAGGAAGGATCTGAAGGTGAGGCATTGGCCTCACAGTTCATTTTGGATTTCACCCTCTTCACATGCATGGTTTCATCCATGGTGGGATGTGGTTGGTTTCTTGACAGTGGAGCTTCTTTCGACATGACCGACAACAAGATTTTGTTTAGTACCTTGGAGGAGAAGCATCTCCAAATGCGGATCGCGATGGGTAATGATGAAAAGTATAGTGTCTCAGGTGTAGGCACAATTGTTTTTCAAACGGAGCATGGAGCTTGCATTACCATGACCGATGTCAAGTATGTACGAGGACGGAGGAAAAATTTGGTGTCGATCGCCATGCTTGAAGACAAGCGCTATGATGTAGTTTTCATTAAGGGAAATGTTTTCCTTCGACACATCACCACGAGACAAGTGAAGCAGATCGGTTCACGAGTAAAGAACCTGTATGATCTTGAGGTTCAAGATGCATGCAAAGCCTTGAGGAGAAAGGCAACTAATGGAGGCTTGGTGGTTGAGAGGGAGAGTACCTTACCTCTCAACATGCAGCCACAAGAGAAGTCTCAGACGATTGTGGAGGAGCCATGATTGGTGAAGCAGCTTCAAGAGGTTGTGGAGCAGCCACAACTGGGGAAGTCGAGAGGAGACAGAGTGGAGGCATCCACTCATGCAGAAACCTCTAGTAGGGGGAAATTTCGAGCCAAGTGAGTAGAGGGAGATACCTCCAGGTCGGAGGTGGGGCGATGTGGAGTGATCGTCCCACGAAGGCTGAAATAGGGGCTAGATCCTTGAGGTACCCAACCTTTTGGATTCAAATTTTTTACGGGAGCCCCGATGAGGAGTAGAAGGACTGGCTGAGTGGGTAGAGACAGATGTGGATGGAGTAGCAGAGAGAGCTACAGTGCAGAAATCCCAAGACAGTGCAGAGCTAGTAGGCTGCAACAATGCGAGAGGCACAAGAGTGTTACACTAGTGCAAGATGGCATAGAGAGGTGTGCAATGGTGTGAGATGCATGGAGATGTTGCAAAAACTCAAAGGTCATAGAGGGAGCACTAGTCAGCAGCAAAGGAAGCTTCAACATCAGAGGATGTTTCTAGCCCAACAGGGAGGCCAGTTGGGAGTTTTTTGTTTCTAGAGTTGCTGGAACAATAACACTTGGGAGAAGTGTTGCATGCAGAACATTCCAAAGGTTCAGGATCAGGTTCAAGAAGAATTCCTTTCTTGTTGAGAAGGAGTGTTGAAAATGGAAACAAGAAATGTTAAAAATAGAAGTGTTAAAAATAACACTGCTATAAATAGCAGTTCAGGTACCAGTTCTAGACTGAGCAACAAGGAATGAAAAATGGAAGTGCTAAAAATAACATTGATATTTTTAGTAGTTCAGCATAGATTCCTATTTTAGTCAGTCCCTAAACTAAAATAGTGAAGTAAAATTCGAATTTGATCTTAGCAATTGTTTGTAAAATAATTAATTAATTCATCTTGAGTTAATTAGTTAAGGAAAATCAAACATGAAGTCTATGTGGGAACATGCAATAATTTCTCCATTAATTGAGGAATTTATCCATCAGTTAAAGGATAAGGGTGAGTTGTAATTATGAGCTGTAATAAGTTAACTTAGTTAACTGAGTCAAGTCCAGTTATATTAATTCAAACAGTTTGTTGAATTAATTGTGAGTTCAGTTAGTTAATGCTTGCATGCATGTAACTGCTACACTTCAGATAACTGAGTATTCTCTCATAAATAACTCATGCATGTCAGTTTAGACAGAGACCCAATTGAGATCATAAGAGGGACAATGTACTATCAATTGGATGGATTTTTCCTATAGAGGAAACTCATCTATACAGAAGGATTTATCTCCTTCAAGATTGCGCAATTACTACTGGGCCAAGTGAACAGTGTGAGGTGGGAATTCACATGTGTGGAAGCACTGGACCCCAAGAGAAACTGCGTAAGGAAATAGGAGGCTTCGAGGGTAGAGGAGAAGGTTTGTGAGAGGCCTTTGACTATCTATGAGCAACAAAGGGATTATATTGAGAGCTGGATGGCTTCCAAGCTAAGGCTTTATGTAATTCTGTGACTATTTTCCACTTGTATGATAATACAGAGTTAGGGTTTTAGGCTGAGGCTTTCCCCGGGTTATTTCTTCTCTGTTATGTGTGATTATTTCTCATTCTCAATTATATGTGTTCTCTTGATCTTCCTCAATTTGATTAAGCTTCTGCAAACTGTTGTAGAAGTAGATCTTGTATTGTGTTTTAGTATATTGCATAATCTGTTGATCTACATTGGGAATTTCTACATGGTATCAGAGCCAGGTTATTAAGGCGAAGAACAGTACACTAGAAGGAGAAGTTCGAAGTTTGTGGTTCATGAATATAGAAATCAAGTTCTTATCACATCTCAATTTCACCAATGGCGTTCAGCGGTTTAAGACTCGAGTATGACCTTGATGGCAGCTCAAATTATATAGCCTGGAAGGATCGCATGGAGGCAGTATTAGAGGATAACGGTCTAAAGGACTTCATTGATCAAGAAGTCCCCAAGCCGACTGATGCTACTCAACTGGAAAAATGGAAGAAATGTGTGGCTAGAGCAAGGAGAATCCTCTAGAAGGGAGTTCGAGACCACATTGTCTCGAGCCTCCATGGGAAGGAGACACCATTTTCGATGTGGAAAATTGAAAGATCTATACCAGAATAGCAGTGATCAAAGGAAGCTGGTGTTGAATGGGTACATATATTCTATCATACCTTGGATACAATCCCCATGAACTGTATCTCGAAATAGAGCTCTCCCACGACACTATGGAATGGGATGTATTGAAGGAAGGTTTCTTATTGACTTTCAGCTTCAAGGACTAGATTGAAAGCATCGACGAAGTGCTTCTAGGGCTTAAAGTGGTTATCTTCAAGATGCTGAAGGAACCTATGAAATGGACCCAACTGGATTGGAGCACCCAGCTGCGCCACACATTGAAATGTTATAATGTGACCGCTGAAGATGAGGAAGAAGACCCAAGGAATATCAATATTCCAGAGACAGAAGGGCATCGCATAATAGAAGCACCACAAGTAGAGGACCTAGATATCTCTGCACCTTTGAAAACAAGACGGGTAAACATTAGCACTGAGGAGGAAACGAAGTTCGCAAAGATTGGATATTATTGGGACGATGTTACAGTAGACAAAGTTGTTGAATTACTTCATGAATAACAAGATCTCTTCCATAGTAAGTTTTTAGATTTAAAGGGCATACTTGGCAATTTGAGTGTTATGTGGATCACACTAAAGCCAAATGCAAAGCCTGTCAAACATAGGCCTTATCTCCTTAATCCTAATTATAAGGGGAAGGTTCACAAAGAGTTGTGTAAAATGATGGATGTAGGATTTATAGAACCTGTTGAAGAGTCTGATTGGGTTAGCCCAATGGTAGTCTAAGAGAAGAAACAAAAGGGCGAAATAAGGATCTGTGTAGATCTGTAGAAGTTGAATGATGCATGTGTTCATGATCTATTTCCAACGTCGTTTACAGATGAAGTGTTAGACAATGTAGGAGGTAAGGAGGCCTATTCATTTACTGATTTGTTTTCCGGTTATCATCAAATTAAGATTATTTTAGAGGATCGAAGCAAAACCACCTTCACAACAGAATGGGGGTGCTTTCAGTACACTGTCATGCCTTTTGGATTAAAGAATGAGCCTGCAATATTTTCTCGCGTAGTCATATTAGCATTCAAAGAATTCATTCATAAGTTTCTGGAAGTATACTTCGATGAATGGACCGTGTTTGGATTGGTGAAACACCATGTAGAAAGTTTGCACCTTATGTTGGATACATGTCGAAGATACCATATAGCGCTGAATTTGAAAAAATGTATATATTGTGTTCGCTTTGGGATCTTGTTGGGTCATGTCATGTGTAAGAAATGCTTGATGGTCGACCCTACAAAGATCATGATGATTGTGCACTTGGAGGACCCTAGGAATGTCAAGCAACTGTGAGCGATGCTGGGACACACTGGATACTATACAAAATTCATTAAATCCTATGCTCAAATTACCACGCCCATGGAAAACTGTTGAAGAAGGATGTGACATCCTATTGGGATGAGAAATGTCAGCGCAACTTAGATGTGTTGAAAGAAAAGATGGTGACTGCACCAATCCTGGTATTTTCCAATTGGAAGGAGTTTCATGTACATGTGGATGCTTCTTGCATTACGCTAGGTGCAGTATTAACACAGGAAAGCGAAGGCGAACTGGACCATCCTATAGCCTTCGAAAGTAGGTAGTTATCAAAGGCTGAAAAAAACTATTCAATGACAGAGCACGAGGGGTTGGCCATGGTCTACGCGTTGTAGAAATTCAGGAATTATCTGTTAGGGGGGAATTTCAAGGTTTATACAAATCATTCTGCCTTAAAGTACCTGGTCAACAAGCCTGTGTTGGGGCGGGGGGTATTTTTAGGTGGTTGTTACTATTTCAGGAATATGATTTTGAAGTTATTGCAAACCCTGGTCGGTTGAATGCCCATCCAAACCACCTATCGAGGATTGAAATGGGCGAAGAAACCAGTAATTTTGAGGATGGGTTGTTGGACATACAACTCTTTACGGTACATGTCGTAGATGACCATTTTTCTTACATTATTCAATTCTTAACTATAGGGATGGCGCCTGAAGGATATACAACTCAATAGAAGAGAGAACTAGTATTTCGTGTAGCATATTTTTCGGTCATTGCGGGACATTTGTATAAAATTGGGGTATACAAAATATTGCAGAGATATGTGCCAGAATTTGAGCGCGATAGTATTCTCGTTGAAGCTCATGGGGGAGCTATGGGATGCCATTATGTCGGGAAAGAAACCACGCAGAAAATTTTGCATGTAGGATTATGGTGGCCAACATTGCACACGGATTCAAAAGCATACTGTAAGGCGTGCGACGCATGTCAAAGAACTGGTAGGCCATCACAGAGGGATGAACTACCACTACATCCTCATGTATCCCTACAGGAATTTGAGAAGTGGACGATTGATTTTATTGGGCCAATTCAACCACCTAGAAAGAAAACAGGCGTGCACTACATTATCACCGCCATAGAATATTTAACCAAATGGGCGAAAGCACAACTAGTGAAGGATTGTACATCGGCTACTGAAACAAAATTATTATTTGAATATGTCTTAACATGGTTTGGATTCCTAAAAGTATTAATGAGTGATAGGGGAACACATTTTCTGAATGAAACAACTAGCGTGATGACAAATGAATTTCACGTATATCATCAGAAGAGCACACCATATCACCCTCAGGCAAATGGGATAGTTGAAGCTTTTAGCAAAATTTTGGAGAACGCGTTGACAAATGTATGTAATGCATAGTGAAATGAAATGGATGTGTGTGTACCTACAATACTATGGACCTATAGGACAACTTGTAAAAAGCTGATAGGGCAAACACCATTTAGATTAGTCTATGGTGTCGAAGCGGTGATGCCCATGGAGTACATTGTACCTAGTCTACGCATAACAGCTTTGATGAGTATGATAGATCACGAGGCTTTGGAGGAACGACTTGTGTAGCTACTGGAGATAGAGGAGGACCGATTTCTGGTAGGATTCCACCAATAAGTGTAGAAGGAATGTGAAAAGGCATGGCATGATCACCATATCAAGCTTCGCACTTTCAAAATAAATGATCTTGTGTTGTTATACGATAGCAAGTTCACCAAATTTTCGGGTAAATTCCAGATGCATTGGTTAGGACCATATATTGTCAAGGAAATTACAGAGGGTAGCATAGTTCAGCTCGCGAAGCTGAATGGTGAACCGTTTCCAAGAAAAGTGAATGGGAGCTGGTTGAAGCTATATATAGGGGATCCTTCCGCTGTGCAATGATTATACGACTACAGGACAGTCTTAGTGCTCCAAGAGATTTAAAGGGAGAGATGGACTATAAACTACACTTCCCAACTTGGAGGACAAGGGAGTAACTAGACTGCGCAAAGATTGATGAGGGTGCACCAGATGAAGCTACGCTCAGGACGTTATGCCATGAAGGAGGATGTTGCGCACCCTAGCCCAAAAATAGTCATTGGAGTCACTATAGCTGATTGTACTAAGAAAATCCCATTAGGAGGAGCGAGTAGGCAGCAATTAAGATGAAAATATTCAAAAATATTCTGCCAAAGGTGAATTTATGACAAAGTTATGGAGGGAACAATCATATTTTAATCCAAAAATTGCTATAAATATGTCATGTTGGCCTACAAAGAAACACTTTGTTGCCTAAGAATTTCTTGCATGCACCGAGAAGAGTGTGAGAGTTTGTTCAAGCATCCCAGGCTAGTTCATTCTTCTGATATGTTGCACAAAGTTTCTTTGGAGAAGAAATCTGAGCCTATGAGTTCTAAGGCTGTAGTGTCTGAGGCCCCAGCTTTGGAAGTGGTGGGCATAAAAGCTACACCAGCAATACCTACAGCGCCAAGGTCACTTAGGCCAAAACAATATGCTTCTAAGTTAAAGCAAAAGTAGTTGGTCATCAAACCAGTGTGCCACTCACCCCGAAAACATCTGCAGGAGGTGTGACAGAAGGGAAAAATGGATAAGAAAAAGAAACCTTTTGTGCCCCTAGATCTAGACGAAGAGGAACTCCAACAGGGGATTGAGGAGTTGGATGCCGAGGATGCGACGGAACCAATCACTATGCTTCCAACTTATGTGCCTCCGTGAAGAAGATAGAAGAAGGTGACCAAAGGCCCTAATTCCAACAAATTTTCAATTGCTACTCCATTGCTCCCAATTAAAGTTCAATTTGAGGGTACGCTCTTAGTGCACATACCAGCGTTAAAGATGGAAGACAGGGACCTCACTGATGAGGAGAAATCTCCACATTTAGCAACGGATTAGTATATGACTCGCATATACTATGAAGATACAGGGGTCATGAAGTTGGAACCAATGAAATGAGTTTGTGGAGTTTAGCTGGCAGGGCTTTTACACATGCTATTCGTACCTCATTTTCACCACTCCTATATCAATACGTCATGTGTGTGCTAGTTGCTGACTTTAGTGCATGATGGGTGTTTATGGCTAGGTGAACCTATCCCCATTACGGATATGTTAATCCATAGGATTACTAAGCTACCATATAAAGGAGCGACCCGACAAATGATTTTGTGGGAAAATCCCTCAAAAAATAACTTGCAGACCACATAAAGACCGAGTACAGGGTGGTAAAGGGAAAATGTGGATATTCTATCCGCTCCATCATAGACTAGGTGATATAGGCTTCCGCACAAATCCTCGTAAGCAAGATCACGTGGAAGTGTCATGCGAATGAAGTGCCCGTGCCAGTCATTTCGTTGGCAGCGTAGTGTGTGAACAAGGTCCAGTATAACTGGGCCCAATATCTCTGTAGAGGATTTTTGGTTAACTGTCGTGATGCGCAAGAGAAGAGCCAGCCATTCCACTATGCTTGGCTCTTATTGCTAATAGTTTTGGTGGCATGGAGGCTTCCCAAGGATAATTAGTTTCCTCCGCTAAATGAAACCCTCCGAAAGGCAACAAAGTTCGCTTTGATGTGGCAGACAAAAGATGGGTACGAAGTACACAATCCAAGGTTTTTTGCATCTTCATGGATATAGACATCCTCATGGTTGTAAAATAGAGACCAATATTATCTCCCACCTTATTCGAACAATTCAGGGCCTTCGCAGAATTTAAGCGAGACTTTCACAATGTCTGGATCCACGCAAGGAAAGACCCTCAAGAGGTATGACACAAGCTGCCTTACTTGGTAGTCGACACGGATATACTGGAGGTTGTGGGGGGGTGGTAAATAGAGTGGTGCGAGCCTACCCAGTTGGATTTTGGGACAAGAAAAGCAGGAGAAAGCTCCTCTACATAGACCTCTACTGTGAAAAAGAAGAAAGAACATGAACAAGCAGTCATGCAGGAGAAGGCTACCCAATAGAAGAAAAAAGAATCTACTGCTAAGGCAGCTATGGAGGAAGCGTGAGCTGTGAAGGAGTGCACTGCTAAAGAGCACGTTGAGAAGGAAAAACAAGATACCGAAGAAAGCAAAAAATCAATCAATTTCATAGTGCAGTGATGAGCAGGAAATATCTACACAGGGCGGTGATGGGGGAGAGGAAGTGACCACCCCCTTTAAATTCTAGAAACGCACCAAGGAGCCCATAACAAGTCTGTGAAAGAAGTGGAAATCAAATAAGAAATTGTAGGTGGACCCTCTTGTGCTCACATAGGGTGATTTAGATGAAATCGATGACAAAGTTAGAGATACCACGTCAGAGCTATGGTCACACTTTGAACATCAGTATATGTAGACACTAAGAAGTGTCTAGAAGAATCTGTGTAAGATGTAGATCCAGGCGAGTGTTGGGAAAGTGAGCACAATGCCAGTGAGCATGAGTATACTAGAAGTGGAATAGACCATGGACTTAAGGGTCATTCCTTTACCAAAAGGATCCTTGCAAGAAGATAACCAGGATGACCGCGCCACACTCGAAAAGATCAAAGATCTTAGAATCAATGTGGCCACGTTGCTACTCCTGACCCTCCACACATTACATTAGGGGGTCTCAGATGAGTTGTAGATCAGGGAGCAATGTGCCCTTGTGGTCCTCAGTGAATGCAAATTCAACAATGGACAAATGTACGAGGAGAAGACACAGGCGCTAAAAGAGAAAGAGGAAATGCAACTATGCAACACAAACTTAAAATAAGTTATTAAACAAGCCTTCAAGACAGTTCCAAAATTGCATATCCCAGATGATGCACAAGCCGAGACAAAAGTTAGGAAGTTAGCTGCTGTAGTGCACGATGCCAACGATGAGGTTGGGCATGTCACTTTGAATTCCAGATGCAGATATCCGAACTCCAGCTCAAGCTTCAACCAACCACACCCCCAGAAGTTTGGGAACAAAGAGGCACAACTATAAAAGAGTCCATGGGTCAACTAGATGTCGTAGTTCAGGGTTGCAACCAGCTATTCCATCAGGAAATGGGCCTATGGGATACGCTGCAGGAGGACCCTACACTGCAGCAGTTGAACACAGAGATCAGGGAAGCGCAACAACAATATGATGAGATCACTACGATGACTCGAACATTAGTTCCAACCCAGCGCTTCGCATGCTTACAGGAAGGAAAGGTGATTTTGATACAAATCTAGGAGTTTCAGAAAAAGTAGTCCTTGCTAAGTGGCTAGATTCAGCCTTGGACAGAGGAAGCCAACCAACTTTTGCAGAACATTCATGAGAATTTGAAGGCCATGCAATAGACCCAGAGGACTACACAACTTGCAGTGGAGGGGCCAACCCCAGAGAAATTGGTCCAGGAGGTACAACAAGCAGTAGAACAGAGTATCGCAGAGCTTCGAGCATTAACCAAGGCAGTCAATGAACTTCGCCAGAAAGTGGAACAACCAGTTGAGTGACTTGAGGGTGAGTCATGATCTTTTTGTTGGGAGCACGCAGATAGATATGAGTCAAAGGCGTCTTAGCCCCTTGTTTTGGTCAATTTTTGGATTCTCCCATGATTTGTGGACCATGGTATTATATGAAGGAAAGCTATAAATGGTCGAGTTATAGAAATTCTTAGATAACTTTTGGTAAAAAAAATATAGAGAGATGAATGAATGACGATGTTGTAAGGGTTTTATAGACAGGAAGGTATGTTCCTGTTAGTAGCGAAGGAGGGGCTCTGTAGCTGAGTGCGCTAAGGCCTAGAAGAGTCCACAGCTGAGTGCATGGACCCCTGTAGCTGAGTGCGTAGGGTGGTTGAAGTCTGTACTGAACCAATTCTGATTAATAAAGACTGATTTTGGGTTGTAATTACTTGCATCTGTGATTTATCTGTTTATCTCACTCTAAATACTATTTTCTTGAATTAATGTATCATACCTACGCAAATTGGGTTAATTGAATATGTTTATGCTTAATAAGATGATTAAATTATGTACGTGGAGTTATAGATCTAAACTAAGTGAGTTTCAGGTAAAGAAGATAGGTTTGTGAGATGACAGATCTAGATCCCAGAAACCCTAGAAGACCTGACTATGCACGCGACAGTAGTAGTTCTAAACTCTTAGGGTCTGAATAAGGCAATTGATTGGTTTCATGAAGGATTGAAAGTACTTAGGGTTGACTTCATGGTTTAAGCTCTGTCAGAAGGTTAGATCTACCGAAGCATATCTAGGGCATTGAAAGACATCACACTAGTCTTTGGATGCAGAAACTTGGTTCTTGCATCCCCCAATACTGCTTTGGGTGAGACTACAACCTGCATTGTGCAGGTTGTTTTCAAAAGGGTCAGCAATGTACGGTTTATTGGTTGGCGCAACTAACTCCAAACTTGGGTCAGGACCCCTTAAGCCAACAGTTGTACATATTTAAAAATTACTTGTATACCAAGATGTTTAAAATCCACAAAGTTTATATGAGACAAAATATTAGAATGCATCTTCTAGATTTTTCCCCTTATTCAATTTACATGGATTTTGGTTCAGCCTCTATAAACAATTCCTTGCGTTATAATTTAATCATAACCTCAAACTAGATTTGGATGAAGACAGATAACAAATATATGATGCCTTGAAGGGTGTCATCATTCATTCATTCATTCCCTCATTAGTACATCCACAAAATATCATATCTCAATAAATTTTATTACAAAAAATATGTTGACATAATATGAAACAAAATCGTTCTAATTTTTTGCAATGGAAAAATCACAAATTTTTATTAATATAGTCAAAATTAACATGTGCACATGCCATAAGGCATTCAACCTCTTAGTCAAAATTGTAGTACTCAAAAAAACAGTTTCTAAATCAACAAGTGCAATAATTTTTTAGCAAGCCTCTTTCCCTATTTTAATATGTAGTTGGCAAGGATGTCTTAATCTTGGCCCCCTTCAGCTGTTGTGGTCTCTAGAGTAATATGTCTTGATGCTAACCTAGTCCTATGACTATGTTGCTGCAAGTTGGGCCGAGCATCAACTGCAATAAGAAATAAATGTTAAATTCATATTTATAGTTATTATTATTACAAATGTTTTATTATTAAAAATAGTATTAGAGTGTCCTTTACCTACTTCGCTAGTGGAGGGAAGTGGAATACTTTCAGATGTGGCCATATGTTCCTCCTCTTCTTTGGTCTCATCTTGTACATGCTCTAGTGTAGAAACAAGAAAGGTTATAATTAATACACCATTTGCATTTAAATATTTTTAATCATAGTCCATACTAAAAAATTATATAACCCATGAAATACCTCCAGTACAAAGCTTAACATCAGTCTCAAGTGGCATTCCTTAGTCAGAAGGCTCATGTGTTGTATCTACACTGCTTGTCTAATTTTTACAATAAAGCACACTACTTTATGGCCAAAAATAATAACCAATAGATTGTATAAGTAATCATTTATAAACAATATTCGTTGCTTTTATTTTCCTCATTGTTAGATTGGGTGGTGGAATACCTTGAAGACACCAAGCTTGTCCTACGTTCAACCACAACATAATAGTTGTGCTTGAAAGTAAGCTTTAGGTCTTCCTTCGTGGGAGCCTCTTTGAATTGTGATCCATGCAATTTTGCATGATAACATGAATTTTTCTTCTTTTGTGATATTAAATTAAAATTGTTAAGAATTTATAATTTGGATGAAAACTATTTTTTATATACTTACAATTTTTGCAGCCAATTTTGAGTAACCACTTGGACGAAGATGATGTTGCCCATGTTTGGTTTCTAGCTATCATGGTTTTGGAAGTATCTGAGAGCATATATTTAAAACATTGAAAAAATTAATTAGATGTTGCAATGATGATAAAGCATCATAATTACATTATTAAAAGTGTCTCATACCTTCCTAGTCCAGGTGTTGTCTTCCCTACTTTTCGAAGTGCCTTCTCATTTACATCGTCCACAAGCACTCTCCACTCCATCCAAGGAATTGTTGGAGGGCGCTCAACCTCTAATAAACTTTAACTTTGTTCGTTTCATTTTTTTGTAGATCTTTAGTCCGAAAGAAATAATCCTCAAGGCTAGTAGTATGAGCAAAGAATAAAAGAAGAGTACTCACACTCATGGACTAATAAAAGATAGGATAAATTCAACATTCTAAATAAAATACAATAGAAAATGTTTTAATAGAAGTGAAGAAAGAACTATGACAATGTTATTAATCGAGAAAAATAATTAAAATATTTTCTCAATATTTTTTTCTAAATTGTTCAAATTATTATAAAAAAAGCATTTTGAATGAATAGATGAAGTAATAGATTAATATTAAGACTAGATATTTCAATGGAAAAGGGATTGGAAAATTTCTAATCAATCATGTATATTTTGTCAATATAAATATAATTTCAATGACATGTAAAAAAATGCCACACATGTTGATTTTGATAGGATTCAAAATTTTGAACATTTCTCAAAGAGTTAATCTCTAACTTTTGTCATCTCATAAGACACTGTGACCCTAGACATATGAAATTCTCTTTGTCTTCAAGCATCTCCTAAGGCTTTATGGTCCCATTCATAACATGATCTTACAATAGATGGAACAAGAAACTAGTGAAATCTTCATATCCTATCAATGATCCATATTATGGCACTTCTACTAAGATTGATTATTGCTATCAACTCCCATGAAATCCAACACTAGAAAATCATTTTCGGCTTATAGAGTGACTATCATATCAATATTTTTCTCAATGGACAAAAATAATACATCAATTCATAACATGTATCTAGTCATACATCCCATGCATTAATTAAACAATCATATGTATCAGTTAATGTCAACACTTGACTATCATATGGATAACATAATAACATATACCTAATGTGAGTAGCGTCAACAACATTTATCAAATCATATAACATATCATCCAAAATATGAGCATTCATTTAGTCACAAATTAATATCCTACTTATAATCAACTAGAGTGCATTAATTAGATCAAAGATGAGATATACATTAAGAATTACTCATTATGAATATAGTTGTGATGTGCATCATATGCAAATTAAAATTTAATAAATAACAATATTATGCCATCATAATATAGAGACATTCTAGTTTAAAAGTAATAATTGATATTCTTACAGTTTCATGTAGATGCACAAATCCATAAACATCATATAAATTTTCAGCTCAAATGTATGTATCTATAAAAATCGACAATTGATAAAGGTGCATCTATGTCCATATATATAAGCACACTGGTGTGGACATATCATGTAATGTCTCCATTGATTATCTAATGTAGCATTATGCCAAATATAACATCTAAGTTAGCTCACACTGCAAATGAAAGTAGAACAATGGATTAAACAACAAATTGCATAATGTGAATTTTCTTAATAACAATCATAACAAAATCTCAAGGTAGCATAAACATATGCCATTGTTGGCCACACGTCACATAATTGCAAGTCATATATATCTAGGTACTCACACATGTCATGCCCTTTTCATAGGACATAAAATGTGGGGTATTACATACACCCACCCTTGAAGAATATTTTTCCTAAAATCATAATCAACAAAACTAAAACGTTATACATGATACTTATTCCCCCCCTTGATAAAGTATCTCATATTTACAACGGTTTATAAAGAATGCATTATTTTTTGTAACTTTGGATGGGGCTACATCATCATCGTGTCCAATATATCACCCCGATTAGGACAGGTAAATGAACCAATGACTTCACATAAAGGAGTGCCTTAACAGAGCACCCAATCACCATCTATCTAAGACCCCATGGACAGAGCATGAAACATATTGAAATCAATGAAATGAAACCATAAGGTACTTAATAGGGTAATTATTCACAACACTTGAGATATTTCATTACCTCAAAGTCTTCTAAGAATTTTAGCTGCCACTATAACATCCAATCCATAATTTTTTTTTAATATCCAAGAACAATTATTTGATCATCAATTAAATAGAAAAATACTAGTGTCACACCCATTTAATATAATTCAATAAGAAGGAACTCACTCTCCCTCATTTGAGGACATACATCAAGTGATATCTATTTGATCCATGTGAAAAGGAGAGGAGATCTGATCCAGTGAAGTAGAAAGAAAGGAAGCAAGTTTCTGCAGAGGCTAATGAAGGAGGAACGTGTTGAAATGTCACTAGTGTTGGTCTTCATACTTGTATTTAAGTCATGACTTGATGGTGTACTTGTCAAAAGAAAATGTAAATGTTGATGTACTTGTATCAAGAATAATAATAAATGTAAATTTTATTGTCTAGAATATTATTAGTTCTTAATCACTATATTAGGCCACAAACCTACAATAGCAATAGTGAGGATACTAGCCTATTTTTTTTGAAGGACAAAAGGATTGGCTAGTAGCCTAAAGAAGGCCACAATTATTGATAGTGGAGCAAAGGTCAAAATGGGAAATCACAAGGTCTACAATATCCATCTGTTCCTATCAAATTCTGAAGCAACTCTCACATCTCTAGTATGTACTTTATAGTCATTGTTAATCAACATTTTTATTAAGAATTTTGTGGGAAGATTGTTCTAATGTTGTGAAACATTCAAGGTCTATTTATTAGCATGTACAATAGCTCTAGAAAGGAACCAAATCCTCTATCTATGATATAAAATTATGTACATAAGTGTTATTGGAAAACCCTAGACAGAATATCCCCACACCTATGCACATATTAGATCCTAGATCAAAATCATTGAAAGAATACTTTGAGTACAAGATCTTAGTCAAAGGTACTAAAGTTCTAAAGCATATAAGTCTTATTGTCAAGAAAAATGCATACCTCACATCTATGCAAGATATAAAGGTAATATCGAGCGATTTTAAATGTTTCTTCAGTGAATGGTTGTTTGAATGGCTGGTTGTTTCAATGAATGAATATTCCATGCCATGTAATCTTTGTGATAGGTTCGATTGGCCCGCCGGTTGAACCAGGGCTTAGTGGGAATTATCTCATTCCATGGTGAATCAAATGGTAGGTACATGTAATTATTTCATTAGGTACTTGTAATTTAGGGCTTTCAGGAGGTACAAAATACATTAAGGATTGTTGCATTAAGGGAAATTAGTGATAGTCTAAGATTCTCTCTATACCAGTTCATGAAGAACAATCCAGATAAAAGGAGTTGTCCATTGAAATTCTGACCATAGTTATCTCGCAAGGTATATAGTATCCTTGAAGGAAGGAGCCCAAATCTCTTGTTGGCTTGGTCACAAGCATAATACCATAGTTAATCAATTTTGTACTATATTCGCTAACGTGTGGAAGTGATATAAATCTTTGTTTTATAAGATCCTATGATTTGTGCATCCTACAATGATAACCCTAGGCCGAATCTGTGTAGGCATCTAAAACAAGGTTTTGGGCGATTTATCAAGCCCTAATTGTAGATATCAGGCTACAATATATAGTGCAAGTTCAAGATCATTTGGAGAGAATTCAAGCTCTATTTCAAGGGAGTGAAAAAGTGAGGAAATAGTCATCACAAATCCACACACAATGTCAAGTATAACAAAACTATCATCCATCCAAGGCAAAATGATAATAAGAAAATGTCGACAGATATGCTTACTAGAGAAGTTGGGGACCGAAAAACCATGAGGGAAAATGTGGTGCCAAGCTCCGAAAGGCTACATCTAAAATGGTTTCATGGTGATCAGATAAACCAAACCCTAGTGCTCTCATGAGTCATATGCAGATCGACAGGAATGCAAACAATGAAGGCATAACATTAGTTTATTTTCTTTATATATTGTACCCCAAACATAACATAACATATAATTATTATATATATAATATATATATATAACATAAATTTAAATTATTAAATAGATTAAATTATAATTTATAAGATAATATAACATAAAATGTAATTTAATTATATTGTTATTATTTAATTTACTTTAATATAATGTTAATCTGGTTATATATCATATTAAATATATATAATAATCTTAATATATATTCTTATATGACTTTTGTTGAAATTATTCACGTATTTCATGTGCTACATGTGAATATAAATTCAATGGTGTAATTGACGCTATTATGATGAAATCCCATGGTATCTTATGATTAAACATTAAAGAACCCCTAGTTCAACATGGCTACAGAATGTGGAAAACAACAATCCATTCATTAATACAATTAAAAATTAAGAATATAAATATGATGACACCCAACCATATGTCAAGTGTTCAAGCTGAATTTAAATGCACAATAATAGTTCTCTTAGCTATTTAATAAAGTAAATAGTACAATGAATCGATATAATACATTGTTTGAATATAAAATATCTATGTTGGAGGGTTCATGGAAAATAAAAACGGATCCATTAGTTAAGCATTGTCATAATTTGTTTGTAAATGTATAGAAAACAATTTTCCAATAAAAACCATGTTCTCATTTCTAAGTAATGTCAACTATAACAATCATGGAAACTACTGCATTGAAGGCATATTGGTGCTTGTCTTTTGAATGAGAGGATTATTTTTCAATCCATGAGAATGGAACACGATGATGTTGAGTCTAGCTTGTCCACAATGAAGGCTAACGATGAGTGGATTGAGGAGAAAGAAGTTATTGGTCACACAAGTCTAGGTTCAAAAGGGGGTTTATATGGTTAAGAATTGTCATAGTTGATTTCTAAATGTATACAAAAGGGTTTTCCATGTAATATAACCATGTTCTCATTTCCAGTAAAATCAACTATGACAACTAATGAAACTATTGTTTCCAAGGCATCGTAGTGCCCATCATGGAAAATTTTAGGGGCTAAGATTCACAAGTGGGCTAATTTCGATGATTTTTCCACAAAAAAGATTCACCAATTTCCATTTTTCATAAAAAATATTCCCCCAAATTTTATACTATAAAATAATTTTACCATAAAAATAGGCAACATTACATGGAGACTATATATAAAACCATTATAAATTTGAATAATTTTACAAATATATCAATAAAATTTGTATGGTTTGCATATTAGGGACTAGTGAGATTCGCCAATGTTTTTAAACTTCAAGATATTTTCCCATCCTTAAAGTTTTCCCTAGTGCCCATCCTTCAAATCAGAGGATTTCTTAGGCCACATGAATGGAACATGTGATGTACATTCCACTATGAATGGAGATGCATGATGAGTGGGTCAAGGAGAAAGATGTTGAAAAATGGCAACAAAAAATTGCTAAAAATAGTATTTTGGGCATCAATGCTGGATTGGGCAATAGGGAATGAAAAATGGAAGTGCTAAAAATAAAAGTTCTATTTTTAGTAGTTCAAGTTGCATTCCTATTTTTAGACAGTCCTTGGTCTAAAATAGGAAGTAAATTTTGAATTTGGTCTTACCAACAGTTTGAATATTAATTAATTAATTCTCCATGAGTTAATTAGTTAAGGAAAATCAAACTTGAAGTGTTTGTGAGAACATGCAATAATTTCTCCACTAATTGGGGAATGTGTCCTTGATTTGCTCCACGGATTGAGGAATTAAAGATAGTCAAGTTCAGTTAGATTAATTCAACAAGTTGTTAAATTAATGAGATATAGTTTGTTGATGCTTGCATGCATGTGACAACATTTATTTTCAGATAACTGAGTATTCTCTCATGGACAACTGATGCATGGCAGTTTAGACAAAGACCCAGTTGAGATCAGAGAAGGGACAATGTACTATCAATTGGATGAATATTTTTCCTATAAAGGAAGCTCATCCATGATGAGGATTTATCTCCTTCAGGTTTGTGCAGTTATTTCAAAGGTCAGTGTTGTGTGTGAGGTGAGAATCACACAGGTTGCAGCTAGAGGACCCAGGAAAAACTGTGCATAGAAATAGGAGGCTTGGAGGGTAGAAGAGAAGGTTTTTTAGAAGTCTTTGACTGTCTATGAGCAGCAAAGGAATTGTACTGAGAGATGGATAGCTTCCGAGCTAAGGCTTTGTGTAATCCCGACATATTTCCACTTGTATGATAATATAGAGATGGGGTTTTATGCTAGTGCTTTCCCCTAGATAAATCTTCTATGTTATGTGTGTTTGATTTCTCCATATCAATTATATGTGTTCTTATTGATGTTTCTCATGTTCGATTAAGCTTCTGCTAAATTGGTTATAGAAGTAGTTCAAGTATTTTGCTTTAGTATATTGCATTATCAGGTGATTATAGGTGGGAATTTCTACATGGTATCAAAGGTAGCTAATTTGTAGAAAAATTTCTACATGGTATTAGAGCATAGGTGATGAAGGAAGAACAATATACAAGAAGAGGAGATTTCAAAGTTTTGAGTTTGGGACCGAGAGTTTGCAGAGTAGATCTGAAAATTTTTGTACAAAAATTTAAGAAACATATAGCAAATTTGGATTCCTTGCGGAAAAATACCCAAAAAAAAAAAATCGGCTGAATCGGAGTTCGGAGGAGGGAGATATCTCTGATTTAAAATCAACTCTTTTTCCAAAAAATTTCGTGACGGCAAGAAATATGAAACAGATTCGTGTGCTAGCCAAGAACCTGTATGCACTTGAGGTACAAGATGCATACAAATCCTTGAGGAGAAAGGCAAAGGTTAGATACTTGGTGGTTGAGACGGAGAGTATATTACCTCTCAACATGCAGCGCCAGAAGAAGTCTCAGATGATTGTGGAGGAGCCATGATTGGTGCAGCAACTTCAGGAGGTTGTGGAGCAGCCACAACTAGAGAAGCTGAGAGGAGATCGATTAAAGACATATACTCATGTAGAGACCTCCAGTAGGGGGAAACTTCGAGCCATGTGGGCAGAGGGATCACATGCAGCCATACCTCTAGGTAGGAGGTGGGGTGACGTGGAGTGATCATCCCAAGGAGGAGGGGCAGGATCCTTGACGTACCCAACCTCTTTGATTCGAATTTGCTACAGGAGACCTGATGAGGAGTAGCAGGATTGAATGATTGGGTAGAGATAGATGCGGATGGAGTGGCAAAGAGAGCTACAGTGCAGGGAATCTTAGGACAATGCACAGCTAGTAGGCTGTAGCAATGCGAGAGGCACAACTGTGTTGCACAATGCAGAGTAGCACAGAGAGGTGTGCAATGGTGCGAGATGCATGGAGATGTTGCAGTAGCACAAAGGTCAGAGAGGGAGCACTTGTCAACAACAGGTAGAGCTTCAACATAAGAGTATGTTTCTAGCCCAACAGAGAGGTCAGTTGGGAGGTTTTTTTTGTTCCAAGAGTGGCTAGAGCAACCACACTTGGTAGATTTGTTGCATGCAAAACATTCTAGAGGTACAGGATCGGGTTCAAGAGGAAGCCTTCCTTGTTGAGAGGGAGTGTTGAAAAATGGCAATAAGAAATTTCTAAAAATAGAAGTGCTAAAAATATCGCTGCTAAAAATAGTAGTTTGGGCATCAATGTGGGATTGGGCAACAGGGAATGAAAAATGGAAGTGCTAAAAATAGAAGTTCTATTTTTAGCAGTTCAAGTTGGATTCCTATTTTTGGACAGTCCCTGGTCTAAAATAGGAAGTAAAATTCGAATTTGGTCTTACCAGCAATTTGAATATTAATTAATTAATTCTCCATGAGTTAATTATTTAAGGAAAATCAAACTTGAAGTGTTTGTGAGAACATGCAATAATTTCTCCACTCATTGGGGAATGTGTCCTTGATTTGCTCCACTGATTAAGGAATTAAGGATGAGTTCTATATTGAGAGGATCAGTTGAATTAATTTTACTTAGTCAGGTTCAGTTAAATTAATTTACCAAGTTGTTAAATTAATGAGATACAGTTTATTGATGCTTGCATGCATGTGACAACTGTTATTTTCATATAACTGAGTATTCTCTCATGGATAACTGATGCATGGCAGTTCAGACAAAGACCCAGTTGAGATCAGAGAAGGGATAGTGTACTATCAGTTGGATGAATATTTTCCTATAAAGGAAACTCATCCATGATGAGGATTTATCTCCTTCAGGTTTGTGCAGTTATTTCAAAGATCAGTGTTGTGTGTGAGGTGAGAATCACACAGGTTATAGCTGGAGGACCCAGGAAAAACTGTGCATAGAAATAGGAGGCTTGGAGGGTAGAGGAGAAGGTTTGTGAGAAGCCTTTGACTGTCTATGGGTAGCAAAGGGATTGTACTAAGAGCTGGATAGCTTGTATGATAATATAGAGATGGGGTTTTAGGCTGATGCTTTCCCCTAGTTATATCTTTTGTGTTATGTGTGTTTGATTTCTCCATATAAGCTATATGTGTTCTTATTGATGTTGCTCATGTTCAATTAAGCTTCTGCTAAATTGGTTGTAGAAGTAGATCAAGTATTTTGCTTTAGTATATTGCATTATCAGGTGATCTACAGGTGGGAATTTCTACATGGTATCAGAGGTGGCTAATTTCTAGAAAAAGTTCTACAAAAGAAGACATTCGTTAAGCGAGTAAGAATATGAAATGATAGACTAATCCAAATCGATATCTATAATGCTTGGATATCAATAATTTACTAGCAAGTTTGCCACTATTTCAATATATATTAGGCTTTTAGAGATAAAGTAACAAGGTGACCATTATAAGCCAATTTGTTACCATGGTCAAATATCCTAAACATGCACAAGTCAATTTAAACTATCATAAGCATACTTGCCAAGAACCATCGAAAATTCATTGAGCCAACACATATTATTATAGTATCTTAAATTCACATCTAGGAGGGATATAGCCACCATGAATAGGTTAGTTATGAACCAACAATGGGTCTCAAGTCCTAACATGGTAAGAAATCAATAACATGGATATTTTAGATGGATAATTTCATCTCCTTGACATTTATGTTATAATTTCAACACTTGTTTATCGAATTATTTGTGTGAGTCATATACGAGTCTCCAAAACCTCCCATACCATCAACGTATGTATCTACTAAAACCATGTCAAATTTCATTGCACGCAAGCACAAACTGAAAAAATGCCAACATTGGCCCCTTTCACAAGTTAGTATGTCTGGGGTCAATTAATTAAAGCATAATTTCAACTAATTGGTAAATGTTAAGTGGTGGATTGGTGCTTTGGTTTAGGCCCGCAACAAGTAACAATAAGCTTGACATCAATGATAATTGGTTCCTAGCTAGTTGCCATCATTTTTACATTCATGGGGACACATATCCTTAAACATTGTGAGTAGGAGCATAAGAGACATGTAATAAATTATGTGTGATTCATTGAGGTATCATTCCTTTTCATATAAATTATGTTGAAAATGATGACGATGATGATGATGACGACAATGACAACAAGGAAGATGATGATGATGATGACGACAATGATGACGATCTTCAAGATGACATGGATGAAAAAGATGAAGATGGTGACAATGATGATGTTGATGAAGATTATGGTGATGATGGCGATATTGATGATGATGATGATGGCAAAAATGGTGATGAAGGTTAAGAAGTTTTCTCAAAAGGAAGGGTAAGGATTTTTCTCAACCTTTGGACTATGAAGTACATTATAAGCCCGCAACTGGTAAATGGTAATAAATAATTTCATCTCCTTGAAATTTATATATGTTATAATTTTTTCGTTTGATTGTTGAATTATTTCTGTGAGTTGTATTTGAGTCTCAAAACCCTCCCATATCAACAATGCATGCATCTACCATAACCATGTCAAATTTCAGTGCATATAAGCACAAACTGAAAAATTTCAACGTTGGCCCCATTCTCAAGTCACATCATGACCAACTCAAGAGACTTCTACAGCCCTCATGAAAAATCATTATCTCATCAATGACAAAAATATTTATCATTTGTTAGTACCATGATGCATAATCAATCAATTATAACCTGGCTTTTAACACCTAAACATTAATTTAGTCAATTTTCTATAAATGATTATGTGACCCCCTTGTGGTAACTCTATTCATGGCATTCATGGGCCAACCTTACTTCTTTTATGTGGGATCCCCTTGCCAAGTCAGGCCGACCCACCAAATCATTGCACGGGTACCCCTACCGAGTGATCGTCTTAGCGTTCCCAACACGCGACTCCCCCATGGGTGCCTGGGTGCCCTACCTTCATTCAAGCGCTCCCAGGGTGCGGATATTCGTCGTGCTGTGCAATTCAATGAATACAAATCATTAGATCATTAATTACAACAAAATATTATCATTTTTTAGTATCATGTTGCATAATCAATCAATTATAAACCGACTTTTAACACCTAAACATTAATTTAGTCAATTTTCTAAAAATCATTATGAGACCCCCTTGTGGTAACTATGTTCATTGATTGTCATGGGATGACCTTAAGTATTTTGTGTGGGCATCCCTTGCCAATTCAATTTGACCCACCAACTCATCGCAAAAGTGCCCTTACCGGGCAGGTGTCCTAGTGTGCCCAGCACGTGATGCCCCCATGGGTGCCCAAGCGCTCTACCTTCGTGCAGGCGCACTAGGGCGTGGGAGTTCACCCTGTTGTGCAAATAAATGATAAAAAATTGTTAGTTCATGAATGACAATAAAATATTATCATTTCTGAGAACCATGATGCATAATCAATCGATTATAAAATAGCTTTTAACACCTAAATATCAATTTAGTCAATTTTCTAAAAATCATTACGAGACCCCCTTGTGGTAACTTTGTTCATTGGCAGTTAACGACCAACCTTACAACTTATTTTATGCGGGTTCCCCTTTCTAAGTCAGGCTGACCCACCAAATCATCGCATTGACACCCCTGTCAAGCAAGTGTCCTGGCGTGCCCCACACATGATGCCCCCATTGGTTCCTGGGTGCCCCGCCTTCATGCACGCACACCCAGGGTGCAGGCATTTGCCCTGCTCTGCAAATCAGCGAACACAAATCATTAGCTCATTAATGAAAACAAAATATTATCATTTATTAGTACCATGATGCATAATTAATCAATTATAAACCAACTTTTAACACCTAAACATTAATTTAGTCAATTTTCTAAAAATTATTATATGACCCCCTTGTGGTAAATCTATTCATTGG
>APFE031015264.1:49379-61048 GCA_000404065.3 Pinus taeda
TAGGTGACCTTAAGGAAATGGAATTGATAGAAACACATCATTCAAACCTTCCACATCATCAACAAGACTCCTAAGAACCATCCCAATCTTTCTAGTAACCAACCCCTGGGTACCACTGAGGTTTTAGACCACTTGAGCCCTAGATGCTCCCATGAAATGGGCTTGACAGAGTCCAAGAGGCTCTGGACGCTCTCATGACAAGGCATGTCAGTGTATAGGGACTGTTTTTCTCAGTGTTGTGCCAACGTCCCCAGGATTTGAGCCATTTTTTCAAGCCCAGAGCCCACGTCACCACTGAGAATTGAATGACACCTTCAGAATAGAAAGATAACAAGGAAATAATGATGCAAATGCAAATACTTTAACAAGCCCTTATCTAGAACCGTACTAGCCATGACATTCATTTCGTCAAACATATCACAATTATGTAATCTACAGGTGTAGACAACAGATTTATGCATAGGGGTCTCATGCTTATTTGTGAATCGCTACGAAGTAATGTTCCCTTATATCATGTGTTGCATTATCATCCTATTAGGTCATAGATACATTTTTCATTCATTTACAAGTAAAAAAATGATGAGATCCAGACATAGCCACTGTCATAAAACATATGCATAACCAACATAATAGCAACAGAAATACCAAGGAAATCACAACCTGTTGATGGTTCTAGACCCATCAACATGTCAGGGGATCTCCCCGATAAGAAGTCCCAACTAGACCTCAAACCGTTTGGTGTAGGAGTCCCAGCAGTGGGTCGTATGGTATCACCTTGACTGCGATTGCGTGCAGAGGAAAGTAAGATGTATCTATTGGTAGTAAGGGTGTGATGTATGCAGCGAGTCAAGGAAGGTGCATGAATGGTTCTAACACATGGAGGGTGAGGTGAGTGCACCCCTTGGAAACCTATGAAAGCATGGGGTTAAGAAGGGAACACACGAGCAAATATGCATCACAAACTGGAAGGAAACTAAGCTAGAAATCCAAAGTGATGGTTAAACCAACAACACATTTCAGTAAGAGTCATACATACATATACAAAAAGAGTTTATAGACACATGCGTAACTAAATGGATACATATATCGATTAGAGTAAACAAGATAGTTGAAAAACACTATGACATATGCATGAAACATGTTGGATCTGTTATATTAAGAAGTGAAAGTTCCAGTCATACAATACAACCATGACCAACCACTAGTTCTGTCAGCAAAACGTTATAGTCACTGCAGCCTACTCCTCCGAAGAGATATAGTAGATCTGCATAGTGGAGAAGCTAAGTCTCTTTACAATACTCTCCAAGCTTTCTCTAAGATACTCCTATCGGAAGCTTGGCTAACCAAAAGCCCATACAATGAGTTATGAGGTACTATATAGAAAAGGGTGGGGTGACCCTCGACATTCCCCTTTGTGACTGTTCACCTACCATCATGACTCTTCAACTCTTCTATGACTGTTACAATCAACTATCGATACTTGAACTTCCACTTGACAAGATGTTACATATAATCTGTACATGTACCAATGTGAGACCAAATAGGCTTGAGCAATTCATGCAAGCTATCACTAACACTCGGATAGTTGTGGTAAGACCAACTCTTCGAAATCCTTGCAAGGACCGACTGTGGTGAACTCATACCAAGTTTGGTAGTCCATGATGGTTTCCGCGCTCTCAATGGTGACATCCTGCTGAAAGCGAACTCTTGCCTCCGTTGCATCTGGGTACACTCATATGGCTTCTCTGTCCAACTCGTTTGATTAACATGCACATCACACCTTGAGTGTAGCTAAACCAGCAACATACTGATGCATAGTGTTTTTGCTGATCTCTAAGCGTGTTCTGGTAACCATGTACATCAACTTGTCAAAATACATGTTCAGCTCCAGTCAGACTTTCTTCTTGTCTTCTCCTTGGTGAGTGTGCCAAATGGGTGGGGTCGTGTGCGTGCGCACAATCAAATCCATGCTCCTAAATACCTTTGCATGTGATCGACAACACTGCTCACCCTATCTACTCCATACCAGCTGAATGGATCTATAACTTGTACAGGCACAATTTCATCAATTTGTGCATGTTGTGCCCCCTACTGTACTTGTTCTTGTTACAACCCTTCTTCCTTAAGTTGTTGATTGAGCACATGCAACTCCTTCTATGTTTCTTTCTCTTCCTTCATGTGATATCCATGTCATGTCGTCACCTCATAACCTCAATCTCCAAAGTTGTCTTCATCACAAGTGGATCTGCTTTGAACTTGCAGCTTTGCTCCACCTTCATGCTGTCAACAAAATTCCTCTTGCATTCGTCGCATGCAGGTGTGCTACCGTCTGCTACTGCTGATGGTGCCCCTCACTGTGATGTTGCTGCCATTTCATCTTGATGTCCTTGTCTATGAACAAGTTGATGTCTTCATAGGTAGGAAAGTTCATTGACACTTGCTTGGGTGCATCTCCAGTTGTGCTCCTAGCGGTGTCTTTGACTCTACTCTCCTAGAAGCCATTATGCCTACACCACTGAGAGGTAGATGAACACCTATGATACCTGGAGACATAGAAACACTCATGGAAAGAAATATGTTAGTAGAAAACCAAAACAAACTTGAGGACTGACTTGTAACATAACTGTGTGACTGGTCGTGAAAATTGCACAATTTCCGCTAGGAGGTCAGGAGACTGACTGCCAAAACTGCACAAGGGATAGTCTGGGCTGTCGAGAGCTTGACTGACTGCTAGAACTACACAATGCACAGTCCATCTTGGTCAGCTAGATGCTAAGATTACGCAATGCACAATTTCAACTGGCAAGTGATGCAGGCCCAAGTACTGCAATGCACAATTTTCTGGGCCAATAATCACTACCTCTCATAATTGCACAAAGCAAGACTGGAGGGCAATGAATGGCTAGATTTGTGCATTTTCCTGGAGGAAGGCAAGCCTTCCCTCTTACAATTGCGCAATGTTTTCCAGGTAAGGTAGAGTCCAGGCCACAGTAGCCCAAACCCGCCGACGGGCGACAGAAACATGAAGTATGAATGCATGGTGAAGTTGAGTGTAAACAAGAGTGAATGATCGTGCATGCAAAAAGTAAGTGCATGATTTAGAAAATGGGAAAGCATGCATGTGTGTGAAGCGAGTCACCACAACGATGACCATCGGTGTAAAACAGTGTCATGCATGTGACAATAATGAGATGCAAACGAAAACTGAAATGATGCTTATACAAGCTAACATACATGCAAACAAAAATAGATGCTCATTGAAATCAAGTAGACAAAACTTACACAAGCCAAAACATAAAAAGCGACAGAAATGCAGCGTAAGACATGCAAAGCGAGCTTCCCATGAAACAACTGACTCGAATGTGCTGATGACTCCTAGATGCGATGTGGGATGTCAGAGCTACAAGATCGATGTGAGGAATGAGCTCTGCAACATCTAGGTCATAAGTTTTGCTAAAATCAAGGTTATGATGCACATGCCATAAATATAGGAAAAGCGACACTTAGTAGGAAGTTTCTAAAATGAGCCTTGCATGTAACCTCTAGCTTCTACAAATAAATCCCTAAACCTAGGGATGTTTTTGCATGTTGCCTTGGGTAAAGTAGTCCATGCATGCAAATTAGTTTTGCTCGGTCCCGGAGGGAACCGATCAACCTGCAGGCACATGCATCGGTCGGCGAGCCTGGGATGAAAATTTGCACAGTTCCTAGGTTGAGTTGGGCTAGCTATCCCAAAGGGATTGCACACTTTTTGGGGTCAGCAGGTGACTGCCTCCCAAAAATGCGCAATTTCTAGGCCAAGAACCAATGCTAGGTCAGATTGCCCAGTTTTCTGGAGGAATACTACCTGACTGCTCTACGCAATTTTGAAGCCCAGTAAGCTGCCAATCTTATTTGCACAATTTATGGAGGGAAGGTTGGTTCCCCTCTAGAATTGCGCAATTTTCTAAGGGAAGCCTGAAAGACTGATTTGCACAATTCTTGAGCTCAACAAGCTAGCTAACTAATTTGCACAATTTATGGAGGGAAGGCTAGTTCCCCTCCAAAATTGAGCAATTTTCTGGGGGAGCTTCTCGACCAGCACATGGTCTAAGTCCAAAAAGACAACTGACATGCACAGTCTAACAAGACACTGAGAAATGGTTGAAGCCTATATGCTTGATGGTGCAAGACATGTTGCTAAGGATGGTTGGTAGGGAGGCTCCAAAACGAAGCTAAGGCAAAATTTTGGAGGGTGTTTTTAGCTGCTACAACACAACCATATGATCCACATATAAACCAATATATTACTCATAGAAATACAAGGAGAAATAACCTCATATTGATGATGCAAAATCCAAACCTGGGATGAACTACCACATTCCACCAGACCATATAATGGCTAACTCAAATCTCTCTTCAACCCTTCACCCCCATGCCATATTCCAGGCATGAATGTGGGACTCAAACCAGCAAATCAACCAGGGCATCCCAAGGCTAAACCACCTCACCCTCATCAATAGAAACCAATATTTATTGTAATCCATCCTGCATCACTAGGCCAATACGATAACTATGTAATAATAGGCTTTACCATGATCTCCACCAGATCACTAGGCTAAACAAGCATGAATGCCACCAGATTTCTCCACCTACATTGTGAGGAATTTTCATGTCTCCTAGTCTCTCAAGCTTTACCGCAATCCACAATGGGTCACTAGGCCCTAAACCAAGACCCACTCTCTAGGCTTTACCATGTATCTCATCCCAGGATTACTAGGCCCAATAAAGATAAATCCACCTCTTAGATTTACCATATATCCCCCCATTCACCGGCAAGGATCCCTAGGCACACAATCCTGGATTTACCACAAACCATAGTCTAGTTCAGGGGTTACAAGGCCAGTGGATTTGATGTGATCCATAGTTTAGTTCAGGGACCTGTCACATAACATTTTGTCACTATCCCTATACTCCCCGTCCACATTCATGGAGGACCTCTACAGTGTACCCAACATGATTTCCTATCATGAAGAAACTCCCATTGTGTCCCTCTCCATGAACAGAACAATTCCCTTTTGCATCATTTCCCAAAACTCTTTTTTTTTATCCCAGTACAAGATTGACGCTAATGACTCATGTCCTCCTTGTGCCGATATGTAGGGGTTACAACTGTCCCTAGCACCGATCGGATCGACTGAGCCCTTTCTCGATCTCTCCGATCCTCTTTTGGAAAGTTTTTTAAATATGAAGCTGAAGCTTCCAGCTCTAGAAGCTTCGTAACAGATGTCTAGTAAATGGTCAGGCCGAATAGAGTCGAGGAGGTCAGTTTGGGCCCCTTTCCCCTATTAGGATGGAACTAATCCAAGAGATAAGGCCTTCTTCCATGAGAAGAGGAACCATCTCCCATCCATCCAAGCTATAAAAACCTCTCTTTCTCCCAAGCAAAAGTTGGTTTTAGTTTTTGGAGTTAGAATAATCAGCAAGATATCTATAGTCTGAAGTTTTCTAGTGTATGTTTGAGGGAGAATAGTGTGCTTGGGTGTGATTTGAGACTAGATGGAAAGAGGCCGTAAAACCTCTATTGTTGGGGTTATCCATGAAGTGCTAACAAAAGTGTGGGAACTTAGATATGTCAGAGGAGACCAACAACGTCAAGGCACCGGTTGTAATCTCTTTTTGATTTATATAAATGCAACTATCAATTGATTTCCTACATGAAGTGTCATTTTACATCTTTATGGATTAATGTTCCTTGACTTGTTAAGTAGGCTTAATACAATATTGTATGTTATTACATTTGTTGTTTGCTATTGTTTTCTTGTTTCAGGTGTGTGAAGGAAATAAACGAAAGATAGCTGGCGAAGAAGCAGGATCATCACCAAGAGGAATAGTTTTCTAAGAGGTAGGCCCTCTTAATTGATTTTAGCCTAAGGAAATCTTCCATAGATTGTCTGTTTGTGACTAGACCCACTCTCTTGGGCTAGAGGAATTGTTTATGTTCGCACTTAGAATTTACCTGCATCAGAAATTGGAGACTCTAATGGGGAACCAATCCTTTTGTTTGATTGATTGTAATTTCATGGTTTTGTGTGAAATTTTCTAGTATCACCATTTCCCTCTAGTGTTCTATACTTTTCTTGGTTTACTACTTTGAGTCTGAAATTTACAGTAGCAATTCTAGTTTTTACCTAAGGAAATTTTTATTTTTTCCTTTGAATCCTTGGCCAGTGTGGTTTTTCTAAAATAGTCACACCGATTGGATCAAGTTTCTCAAAAAAATTCGCGCCAACTCCCTTCTGGCGCTTGTTCTCAGTTAGGCAGTAGCACTGATGCCTGTAGATGGAGATTAGGGTTTTCCCCAGATCTCAACCAGTGTGTCTTTCTTTCTTGTTTTCTACCTCTTAGCTTGTTTTAGGTTATTTTCCCCCGACTGGAAAGCTTTATTTGGCTTGGTTTATGTGCTTGTTGGTTTTCCTTCTTTTACTTGATTTCTTGAGTCGTTGGATGGTTAGTGGCTCTAAGACATCTAGGTTGTCATCCATCCTGCTAATTGTGAACTCTGTGAGTCACATTGTTGGTGAATTTACTCCTTGTATTTCGTTTGTAGTCCTCTTATTGCTTTGATCTCCGTCATTCAAGTTTGAAAAGTTTCATTTGATTGTTTAAACATCTCGTTTCCGGCATAGATCACGTTGCTTGTCTTGTTTTTGTTAGAGTCATTGCATCATTAGTTTGGAAGAAGTTATTTTTGTTCCTTTTCATAATGTAGGTTTTAGCCCCATACAAAAATTACCTACATATGAATTCTAAGAACAAAAAATAAACAATGCAAGAGCATAACACATATACACAGAGATTTTCCCTTGGATCCCAAAACTGGGATTACCAGCTTGATTTTTCATAAATGTTCCTTTCAATGTTACATTACATATTTATACATGTCGAAGCATCCAATAACATGGACTGAAAACCATCGCATCAAAAACCATGCACAAAACCATAGGTAGGTCTTCCCAACCTAATATAGGGTCCAAAAAAAATTTGCCCAGGGCAGCGCCACCCCCCTCAAACCCCCATTGCGCAATCAGCACAACAAAGGGGGGGCTCCACCCCCCCTCTAACCCCCGGTTAACTATGTATGCTAGTCATGGAAAGAATATAACACAACCCAACATTCTCCCACTTGTTGTTTTCTTTCCACAGGAGAGCTTAGTCATTTATCCAGGCCTGAAATGCCCATCGTTTCTCTACACCAAGAGAACTTCTCAAAGCTCATAGTTTTTGTCAATGCATCTGCAGTATTCTTCAAAGTGTCCACCTTTACCAACAACACCTTTTTGTCTTCTATCATATCCCTCACAAAGTGATACTAAACATCAATGTGATTTGTCTTTGAACAATAAGCAAGGTTTTTTTCCAAGAAAATTGCACTTTGGTTGTCATAGTCTATCCTTATAGCTCCCTGTATTAACACCATACCTGAACACAATCTCTACAACCAAAATGCTTCCTTGCTTGCATGAGTGGCTGCCATGTGTTCTGCCTCTGTAGTTGATAGTGCCACTACAGATTGTTTCTTACTCATCCAACTGACTGCACCTCCAAATAGGCTAAACACATACCCACTTGTAGATCTTCTCTGATCCAAATATCCAGCCTAGTCTGCATCAACAAAGCCATGAATATCCAACAATATATCCCATCCTAGTCTTCCTTGGTAGCACAAACCATAATCACTAGTGCCACACAAATCCCTGAAAACCCACTTCACTGTTGTCCAGTGTGCCTTCCTTGGTTTTGACATAAACCTGCTCAATACTCCCACTACATTTGCAATGTCTAGTCTAGTAAAGACCATTACATACATCAGGCTATTGACCATACTAGCATATGGAACATGAGACATGTCCTCTTCCTTTTCTTGTGTCTTGGGACACTGTTCAGCAGATAACTTTACACCTACAGGAATAGGAACCTTCACCAGTTTACTATCCTGCATATTAAACCTTTGCAGTATTGTCTCGACATACTTTCTTTGGTTTAACTAGAGCTTCCTCTTTGCTTGATCTCTTTTAATTTCCATGCTCAAAATATAGTTTGCAGTACCAATATCTTTCATGTCGAATTTGGAGGCCAATTATGTTTTCAAATCCTGGATAATTTCTTTGTCATTTCCAACCAGCAACATATCATCCACATACAATACCATATAAATAACACAGTCACCAATTAATTTAAAATACACACAGTGATCTGCTTTGCTTCTGGTGAAGCTAAGTCCTCGTATAAATGTATCAAATTTCTGATACCACATCCTTGGTGACTATTTTAACCCATACAGAGACCTTTTTAACTTGCATACTAGTTCTTTCTTACCCTTCACCGCAAATCCTTCAGGTTGCTTCATGTAGATCTCTTCTTCCAGATCCCTGTGAATAAATGTTGTCTTCACATCCAACTGTTCTGCCTCAAAATTAAAAGTAGTAGCAACAAATAGAAGTAATCTAATAGAAGCTACCTTGGCAACAAGAGAAAAAATATCACCAAAATCAATTCCCGACACCTGGGAGTAACCTTTTGCTACCAATCAAGCTTTGTATTTCTCCACCTTTCCTTATGCATCTGTCTTCTTCTTGAACACACATTTGTTGCCAATGGTTTTCCTTCCAGCCAACAAATCCTCTAGATCCCAAGCCTCATTTTTGTGCAATGTGCCATTTCATCAACCATGGCCTCTTTCCATAGTTTTCCATCCTCTAAATCTACTTCTTCCTTTACAGTTTTGAGATCATCATCAGTAATAGATAAAGAAAAATTTGAATAGAAAGCAGATGGAATATACCTTTTTGGCTGCCTTCTTTCTCAAACTGATCTTCTCACACCGGGAGTTTGTGGCTCTTCATCTTCTAATTCCTCCTCTGCTGTAGAGTTTGATTCTTCCTCCTTTAGCTCAAACTCTATCTTCTCAGATTCCTTTGATGGGACTTCATGTTAAATAACATCTTTCACCTCTCTAAACACCACATCTTGGTTGTACACAACCTTCCTTGTTACTGGGTTCCAAAGCTTATAACTCTTTAAACCGTCCTTATACCCAAGAAAGATGCACTTTTTAGATTTACTATGCAACTTGGTTCTTTTCTCCTTTGGAACATGTACATATGCATCACATCCAAATATCCTCAGATGTGAAAGAGAGGGTTTCTTACCAGTCCATACCTCTTGTGGAGTCTTATCCTCCAACGCTGATGAAGGTGATCTGTTGACCAGGTAACATTTTGTCTCCATCGCCTCTACCCAGAATTCCTGTCCTAACATGGCACCACTAAGCATGCTTCTTTCCCTTTCCATCAATGTCTTGTTCATTATTTCTGCAACTCCACTTTGCCCAGGTGTGTATGGATTATTATTATGTCGTGTTATACCACACTTCTTACAAAATTCTTCAAATTCCTTACTGCAAAACTCTCCACCATTATCTGACCTCAACACCTTTATCTTCTTCTCTGTCTAGTTTTCCACTAGAGCCTTAAATTCTTTAAACTTGTCAAAAACTTCAGATTTATTCTTAGGGAAATATATCCATGTATTCCTTAAGAAGTCATCTATAAATGATACGTAGTACATAGACTTACCCAGTGATGGAACGTTCACATGTCCAAACACATCACTGTGCACAAGCTCTAATATATGTTTCGCCCTCTTACCACTAGAGGGGAAACTAACCCGATTCTACTTTCCATATACACAATTTTCACAGAAATCAAAATCCAGAGAGATATTACTCATACATTCTACCATATCTTTACCATGAAGTATTCGAAGGCCCTTCTCTCCAATATGTCCAAGCCTTTGATGCCACATCATGGTTTTCTCTCTAGAGACCACTATATTTTATGCTCCACTTTCATGAACCACAGAACTGTTGCACCCATCAACAACAGTGCTACCTTTCAGATTGTACAGATTTCGAATTCGAACTCCACGTATCAATACTAGTGCTCCCTGAACCATCTTATAGTTATCCTTCTCGAATATTGTTTTTACACCAGCATCATCCAATTTGCTTATAGAAATCAAATTTCTAGCCAACGCAGGAATAGGCAGAACACCCGGAAGTGTTCTAACCCTTCCACCTTACAACTTCAACTTTACTTTTTTGTGACCAATGATTCTAGCCTTCTTATCATCCCCCAAAAATACATCACCACCATCATATTTCTCATACTCGCAGAACCACTCTCTATGGGGAGTGAAGTGAAAGGATGCACTTGAGTCAATCAACCATGCCTCATGATCTACATGTTTGCTTGAAGAGTCCAAGTACACATCCGCACCTTCATCTGAGGTGGTTTTCACCTCTGCAGAAGGAGCATCATCAAATCCCTTTCCTAGGTCAAGAGCTTTAGATTTACAGTCCCTTTTGTAGTGCCCTTCCTTTCCTTATTTCCAGCACACCACCTTTACAAGTTTTCCTAGAGATTTAGATCTCCCACTTGATGACTTATTTTTTTTTTATGTTCTGGGACCATCCTCGTACAGACAAGGCATCACCATTCTGGCTCTCCATATTTTTTTGTCTCATCTCCTTCGTTAGCAAGGATGAGACTATTTCATCAAACTGCAAGGTAGTTGCACTGCTACCTATTGCAATAACTAGACTATCCCACGCATCTAGTAGAGAACACAACAAAATGATGAACTTATTTTCATATGAAATTTTAATACAATAGATAATAACTGACTTACCAGAATATTAAACATGTTCAGATGTTTAGTCATCGATTCTCCATCTTTCATCCTCAGGTTATACAACTTTTTCCGCAGGAACTGTTTATTCACTGGAGACTTAGATTGGTACAAAGTCCCTAACTTGTCCCACAAATCCTTTGTTGTAGCTTCCCCTGATACATTCAACAATACTAAATCTGAGACACACAATCATATTGTGCTCTTAGCCTTCCAATCCAACTTCTTCCATTCTTCATCGGACACTTGCATTCGTTTAGTACCTGGATCTACCGTGATCCACTGATCTTTATCCACCGACAAATCCTCCATCTTGAGTTTCCATAACTCAAAATTCTGATCATTAAATTTATCAATCTCTATCTTTCCACTGCTCACCATCTTCTTTCACCAGCAGAATCAATCCCGCAAATATCCCACTAAACAGGTTCTACCACAGGCTTGAGCGAAACCCCACAGCAACAAAGGCATCCCCTTGAATCCAAAACAGCTCTGATACCAAATGTAGGTTTTAACCTCGTACATAAATTAACTACATACAAATTTAAGAACATAAAATAAACAATGCGAGAGCATAACACATAAAACACATATACACAGAGATTTTCCCTTGGATCCCAAAACCGGGACTACCAGCTTGATTTTTCATTATGTTCCTTTCAATGTTACAATACATATTTATACATGATGAAACATCCAATACCATGGACCGAAAACCATCACATCCAAAACCTGTTGGCATTATGTTTCTGGTATGTTACAGATGTTGTACTTGATGGAAACACCCATGGCAAGGCTCTCAATATGAAGAAAATTAAGTAGTACGCAGGAGAACAGTTCAGAAGATGCGTACCCGCAGGTACGCTGTGCAGGGACCACGTCCAGACACGCAGGTTACCCATTCATGAGGTGCGTACCCCCAGTGCACACACTTCAAG